>VUJU01000236.1:0-57964 GCA_009835225.1 Aphis craccivora
ATCGACCAGACGGAGTGCCGACCGACTGCATTCCGAATCTCGTGCTGTTGTGCGACGTATTTTGGCCAACGGCCCAGTACAGAATAATACACATATATGTTTGATAGAGAATATTTATTTAGAAACATGATAACATACGGCGAACAACCGTTGTATCGGTTATGATCAATTTTGTGTTCGTGCCCACCTCGCCTTTACAACAACTCCAACCTCCTGCATCTAAATCGAAATCAAAAGTCATAATAATAAAGGTATTCATTGTCATCAACTCATTACACACAAATATATTATATATTGTGCTATACCTACATCTTATTATGGGGTTAACCTTAAATACGCGTACATAGTACATTGTTTCATTTATTTAGTACCTATCCATTTATTAATGTGTATAGGTAATATATAATTATAAAAAATATTAATTTTTACAAAGATACGACTGGAAAACTTATATTGATTGCTTTCATATAGTTTTAACTTTAAAAGTGGATATAGAGTTACGCATGACTTTAAAAATAAGTTAGAATGTTCACTTGAGATTGGTGTGTTTTTATTTAAAAAAAAAAATTGTAGAAATAGACAATTTTTACTAGGAAAATATTTGTAAAATGTAAATATATATATGTTACTTACTAATTTTTCAATAGTTGGCACGCATTAAATTATTAAAATATTGTTCCCTAGTTTGTCGTCGTCACTGACTTCTATGCAAGTACCTATAGGTATGTTTTCTTATTCTGGTGACTTATGATAATTTACTGTCATAAAGTCATCCAATGTTGTTTTGTCACTGATAGTTGTGTTTGAATTGTAACATACTTACATACATAATATGCAGCTGTAAGGTGTAATTATATAGATACACTATAATATAATGTAAATTATATTAAAATTATTTTTAAATACCAGTATCACTATAGGTAAGTTAAGATGTAAAATTTGAAGTAGGTCGATTTTATTAGTACACTTCAATGAAACAAGTTATGAAATTGGTCTAGACCTATCTAGATTCTTACACACGTCTATAATTATAATTTGTAATTGATGGCTTAATAATTTTATTTATCAAGTGCTTATTTAGCACTTTAATAAATTCATAAATTCGTGTTTTTAATAGTATGTTCTTAAACTTTAATTGTAATAATTGCCTATGTAAAAATCTGACAATATATAATATATATATATATACTACGGTAAAAGTAGTTTGGTTAAACTCCGAATGATTTTTGTAGCTTGGACTTTTACAAATGAGATTATGCAACTCTTAGGATAAAAACAAATTGCTTTGGTAAAAGAGTTCAACATTTTTAACCAATTGGTAATTACCTATGTGATATATTTTCTCTTGTTTATACTCATTTATAAAAAAACACATCATTGTAAAATCAATACATTCATCACCCCGTGCAGAATTTAAAATAATAATTATTATATATAGTAAGTGGGTATATGTATACATAATGTATTTAATCGTATATTATTATAACGAATTATTATTTCTGCGATCGACTTTGGGAATTTGTATTTCAATATGTCACTTAAAAATTAAAATACGGTTTTGTGAACTTTAAATTGGTGTCATAGCGAAAAACGATAAAACTCTTTATATAGGTAAGTGAAAAATATGATGTATGAAGTCAAAGAATCAAAATCTGTCGATGTTAAAAAAATCAATTCAGTATCGGTGACATAAATAAATAGGTAACAAATACTGTTGCAGTAATACTTACTTAACAAATAACAATAATATAAATGTGTCATATTAATAATATAAACGTGTGTTATTATCTAATAATAGTTATTCTAATAGTTAGTATATAGCTAATATATATAGGTACTTAATACTTATAATAATGTATATTTTATATGCGAGTATAAAGCACGGAAAAATATCATAAATAATTGGTGAACATTTTTGGACTTTAACCGTTGTTAGTTGTTTATCTTAAGATTTACCAAATCTTGTTTGTAAAAGTATGAACTCAAAAAATTATTCAGGATTAATTAATTAATTAACCATTTTGTATACCTATCCTAGGTTTTACAGGTATTCATACTTATAGGTACCGTATTAACCGTATATAATATGATATACATGTATATGTAACTACTAACTATATAAAATTTAAAATTATTTATAAACTTTATTGACAAATAAAGTAAATTTTTAAATTAACCATATTTTTATAGTTATTTTTACGAACTATTATTTATTATTTTTATTATTATTAGGTACCTAATATTATATAACATTTATTAGAATAGCGTTCAAGTATAATATTTATTTTAAGTGTAGTCGATTTGTCTCTTATATAACATAATATAGGTACTATCTCTAGTATTAACGTCACAATTATTTGTAATATGTTTGTTCTTAATCTTTATAGATACAAAAAGTTTAAAATAAATATGACTACTAACTATGATACGATTTAATTGCATCAAAATCCAATACTATTTTACTGGATAACAAATCTCAACAAAATATAATCATATATAAACTATTATACCTATTAAAATGATTAATAATGTTACAAAATAAAATTATTTTACTGTAGGTAATTGCCAAGAGCTCAGATTGATGGATCGACTGTTTTCTATTTTCAATTTGTCAAAAAAATAAACTATATGATAGAAAAAATATAAATATAATAATAGGTAATAATACGAAGAAAAAGAACCTGAACGTTATAAGTTATAAAATTATAATACACTATTCTATATATTTTATAAATAATACAAATACGCGTCCGTTTTAAAATCATCGCGTCTTACTTAATTTTTTTTTTAATTGATAAAAATAATGGTTTTACTATTCAAACCTGGTTATTAAATTTAAAATGATAATAATGAATAAATAGTTAACAAAATAAATAATATTGTATAAGAATCTGGAAAAAAATACTTAGCTCCCATATTATGTATAGAATATAGATAAATATAATAACTAATAAGTTATATTCATACTCAGTAGCGTGTAAAGATTTTTCTTTAAAGAATATAAGAGTTGATAATTTAAAATATATATTTTTTTTATAAAGTATATTTCTCATAAGTCGAAGATGTATAATTTTAGAGTTTAACTTCAAACGAGTAACATTTATGAAAATTAAAATTGTATTGCATAAATAGTTACGTTTTTCATAATACGAGTACTTTCTCAAAATATATTGAATAGTTGATGTAGTATAACAGTACAGAACTTTTTCGTTGTTTTTAGTTTACACTTTATGAGTTGTTGGTTTTTGGCTTAAAATGAGAACTTAAGATTTCCATAAAAAAAGAAAATTTTCATTTAAAAATACTGCTTTTTTGTTTTATGGTCAAAAAATAGCAAAAAAAAAAAAAAATATCACCTATACCCTAAAGATATATTAAATCAAAAAAACAAAATTATTATTTATCCACATGCGTTAAGCTAGATATTACACATAACCAAATTCAACACTGATGCATTTTATACGTCAACGAAGTGTACGGGAGTATTGGCTAGTATTACTTTGTTATATTCATATCCATAATCGAATAATTTTAAATTCAATACTGTACTGTACCTATATTGACTATCTGTTACGCCGTGTATACCCGTAAGTAAAATCTGGACATAAATAAAAAAATAAAATAAAATAAATAAAATCCTAGACTGGTATTTTGTTTATAACCGTGCATACCACGGATATAAATTTAAATGCAATAAATTTCTATAAAATATAATAATTATTATGACTCCATAATACATAAACAAAATTCCAATATCATAATATATCAAAAATATTTATTAAAATAATTAAAATTAAAATTATTATAATACAATTTTAATGGTTGGAATTATTAACAAAACATTCTGAACCACACCGGCGTACAAGTAAAATATTCGCACTGCACTACAGCAGACGTGCCATAGACATTTTCACTAGTATATGGTATGGCCAAAATACGGCCTCTTTGGCTCTATCATATTTAATATTACCAGTTATCAGTTGTCAGTGTTACCTATCATATTTTAGCAGCTCATAAAAGATTTGATCGGCCGGCGTCAGCGAGGACAATTAAACGTCGATGGTGTGCGTTGTCGGGACTAAGTAGAAGCGGATGAAACTGAAAATATAATTTTCTATCAATTTTTATAAATTTTTACCGATTTTATATTTTTTAGACCCATTGGGGGTTTAATTTTGAAAAATCCTTTCTTAGGGGTTTTTCGCATCGTAAAATGAAAGTGCTGAATAAATTTCATATTCATAGCTTCAGCAGTTCCTGCTAGGCAAAGATGAATCACTCAGAACAACAGACTAAAAAACAAATAATAATAATAATATGCTGGCCAAAAAGATAAAATTGTAATTGACAATTTTATTTACTGGCTATAATGAACAGCTGTCGGGTTTTTATTTATTATTATAATATCATACGTGCATGGCAACAGTCACCTAGTTATTTATGAATTTTACACTTTTGTGTCAGTATTGTTATTTTTTCTACAGCGGACAAACCCCCGCTGCCGGTATTGAGATCGCGTACGAAACTGTGCTTTAAAGAAATATTCTTTGTTTTCGGCAAACACAGATACGTCATAACTGATCCATACCAATATGAATCGGAATTATCCGAAAGTGAAAAGCTCTCCGAAATGGAATTCTCAACCGTCCGTCAACAATCAGACTAATTTCATGAAGAAGCCGAATTATTCATCTCGCGCTGGAAAAATGGTCGAAGTGTTGTATGGACGCGGCTACAGCAGCTCCAGAAATAATAATGTTACTCTGTTGTGCACTTACTTCGTGACTAATAAAAGGTACATAATATTCATGATAGGAATTACAAAACTATTTTCGGTAAAACATGAGATGGGTCCTGAGATATCTGATCACTTAAGTTAAATAAGAGTTTGATTTGCGGTATTATACCTACCTAATATAGATAATTGGGTCCACAGTAATATTTTATTTTAACGATGTAACCAGGAAGTTATTGACTTTTTAAACTATTTTAAGTTAAAATTAAGAGCTAATTAAATAAAAGTTGTAATAATATTATAGATCAAAATACAGGTAAAAAAAATATATATATCTAAAAACTGATTGGTGTAATATTTTTAATATTTTACATTAGGCCTAACGTTTACTTAAAAAAAAAAAAAAATTGTTGGGAAAATTTTTAGACCCAGAATGCGGTTGCATACGAATTAATATAAAATAGCGATTTGTGTCATACTAATTTGCGTCCCGAATATCTGATATACCTTTAATAATCTCAATCAATAATCGATATGAGTACTTATGAAATAAATGTCGATTCCATTTAGGTCAGAGTAGAACCAGAGTAACTTATCATTACCAATATAATATTTATTTAATTTTGCTATTGACAGTCCTAAGTCGGTACCTATTAATTGGAAGGAAAATAAAATATTTACATTTTATCTTAAAATATTCTTGCGTTTCTGTTGGTGCAAGTACCTACCTACCTATTAAGTTATTAACAATTATTATCAGCGAGATAGAAATTATTTTCTATTTTTTATTATTTTTTTTTTTTTACATATTATTATATTTCTATAGGGATCGTAGATTTCCTAATAGATTCAAACCAAATGAAAATGAAACCTCTAGTGATGACTTCCATTCAGATAAACGTAAATTATGTACTACAGCTATTAAAAACGAACCGATGAAAATGTAAGTAATATTAGTTTCTTTTAAAGATTCTTCAAGTCAGCAATATTAATGTTGAAAATATGTTACAATAATTGCATCATAATTAAAAAAAATTTTTTTTTTCAAATAACAATTTAAAATTCAACATGATGTATTAACTATATTAATGTTGTTATTTTATTAATATGACTGTATAGACTAGAGATGGCAAACCTTTTACCTTTTTAACAAAAATTAACTTTTTTTTCCAGCGTATTATTTTGGAAAATATTATATATATTATATTCAATAACTAATAAGTCTAATATGTTCAAAATATTTTTGTTTATTATATAATATTTATACTTTAATTTTTCGCGTGTCATGGATTTGCCATACCTGGTATAGACTAAGATTATTGTTTACTCTATGTTATTAATTACTTATTATAAATAAACATGCTAATAATCGAAAATGAATAAATTCACATTGAATATTAGTATTAATATTTTTTTTATATAATTAATTATATGCAATTACTATGCAAAATATACTATTACTAAAGAAAAATCAAAAATTAAATTTAAAATTTTGAACAACATTCTTAAAAAAATGTATTTATACTGGTTTTTTTTTACAGACAGCAATCATATGACAAAAACTTGAAAAACTCAAATAAAATTAATACGGTTCTTGAGGGTCTAGGTTTTGTGTGTAATGATGATAAAATTCATACAGATTGTGCATCAAAGATACACTGTTATAATGTTAATAAACAATATAATACCGGATATGGTACAAAAACTTATACTCCACCAAAGTCAAAAGTAAATATATTTTTACTTATTTAATAAAATATTTAAGCGACTAGAAAAAACATAGTTTCAGATTAGGTACATCACAAATTTCAAGTTAATTATAAATAAAATATTTAGATAAGTGATAGAAGAATTAAGAGTAATGGGTGTTAGGTACTTTTTAACTAAATTAAAGCAATTTTAATTTGGATAAAAAATTAATAGTTTAAAGACACAATTAATATTTTAGTATTTGAGTTATTTAGTTATGCAGTTTGTTTATGTTAATACTACATTTATAAGTGTTTAGTTCATCTGATTTAATGTTTCAAATAATAAATCGTAATGTAATAGTATCTCATCAGTATTATTATATCTGTATAATTTATTTTTAAATTTAAACAGATATTTAACTAACAATTATTTTAAACATTATTTGTTATATTTTAGATTCCAATTCTTCAAACCCGTTTAAAACTTTCTGAATCATATAAACAAAAAGAAAACAGTCAAAAAGCCATATTACCCTCTGAAACCTTTCAACACAAGACTTACTACCACAAAAATTATGTAAGCAGTATTATATTTTAAATTAAAAAATTTTTTTTTTAAATTTACTTTCTCTGTTGCTTTTTTAGGTAACAATTTTTTAACTAACATTAATTTTAAATATTATTTGTTATATTTCAGAATCCAATTCTTCAAAACCTTTCAAAACCTTCGGAATCATATAAACAAAAAGAAAACTGTCGAAAGTCCATATTACCCTCTGAAACATTCCAAAAAAAGAATTACCACCACCAAAATTATGTAAGCAATATTATATTTTAAATTTTAAAAAATTTGTTTTCCCTAGAACTATTGCTCTCTTAGGTAGAATGTAAAAATACAACTAAATTTTGTACATTTTGTGGATAAATTTTTTGAATAATATTTTACTTTCATTCTTTAGTTTTATTTATTTTTAAAGATTCATAATTTTTTTAATTAAAAATTAATTTTTATTAATTTATTAATTTTTTTAATTAAAATTAATTATGGGAAAAAAACCGTGTGTAAGTATAAATATGATTAAATAAATTTAGTTTTTTTATATTTTTGTGTTAGACTCATGATCAATATTCAACAACTCAGAAAAATACAAGCTCAAATCAAATGAATCACTCTGTGAAACAAACGCATCATTTTTTCAAAAACCAACAGATCCCAATTAAATACTGGGCAATGAGGCACATGTTATTCTCGAAATTTGATAGCGGAATACAATTAGACTTAGGTAATTGACTGTATATGAGACATTTTCATGTATTTTCTTTCTAAAATAATATATATGTATTGAAATAATTTAGAGATAATTAGGTAAACCACATACATTTATATTTATAAATATATCCTATGATTTTATCATTGTTAATATTAAAGCTCACGTAGGACACTAATTGTTGAGCAAGAAAATGTGTAAAATTTTATTTTTTGAAACTATATTTTAATTTACAGAAAGTTTTTATTCAGTGTGTCCTGAACCTTTAAGTTATCACATAGCAAAAAGGTGTAAAAATAATGTAGTGTTAGATCCTTTTTGTGGAGCGGGTGGAAGTATAATCCAATTAGCAATGATTTGCAAAAAAGGTATATTAATTATTACAATGTAATATAATAATATTTAGTATGTTTTAACAAAATTATTTATTTAGTTATAGCGGTTGATATAGATCCTAACAAAATTAAAATGGCACGCCATAACGCAGAGATATATGGTGTTGCGGATAAAATTGAATTTCTTGTTGGAGATATATTTTCAATTTACCCAACGCTAAAAGCAGATGTCGTATTTATGTCACCGCCATGGGGAGGACCAGCGTATTCCTTGAATAAATGCTATAGTATTAAGACTATGTGCAACGACCATCATGTCGGGGGAGGTTTTGCAATTTTTGATATTGTTAAAACGATTGCCCCAAATATAGCATTCCATATGCCAAAGAATACAAATATACTAGAAGTAAAACACATAATATATTATGGTGTTAAATTTGAGTATAAACTAAACTTTAAATTATAATTTTTCAGTGCGTTTTGTTGGCGAAAGATTTCGGAAAAGTTGAAATTCAACAAAATGTAATTAATGGAAAACTGAATTCCTTAACAGCATTCTTTGGAAATTTCAACTGGAATAGTAACTGACAGTTGTCAATGACTATTGAAAGAAAAGTTTAATTCAATAATAATTGTAGTTATGTTTTTTTTAGTTTTTGAAATTTTTTAATTTTTTATCTATTATATTTTATAAGCCCGTTGGCTTTTCAATTAATTTCCAATTGTTTTTTATGTAATTAATTTGTTTTTATTTTTGCTGTTAAAATTTATAATATTTTATTTCTGATTTTTACTTTTGATTGTGTATTTTAGTATATTAGGAGAAAAAATGATAAAAGTTTTAACTTTTTTTATTTAGTTATATTACAATGTTTATGTTTTGTTTTCCTATACATTTTTGAAATTTTGAAATTGTTTATGTATTGTATTTTATAAGCCTGTTGGCCTTTCAATTAATTTCAATTGTTTTTTATATTTGTTTATTTTTGCTGTTAAAATGTATAATATTTTATTTCTGATTGTGTTTTTTAGTTTGAATGTTCATGTTTTATTTTCCTATACATTTTTTGAAATTTTTTATGTATTTTATTATATAAGCCCGTTGGCTTTTCCACTAATACCATGCTATAATATTGAAACTTCATAATTAATTACCTAAATTACAATTTTTTCTATATAATTTATTTATTTATTTTTGCTGTTCAAATTTTTAATATTTTTTTTTTATTTTTGTTGTTCAAATTTATAGTATTTTATTTCTAATTTTAATTTTAAATTTTGAACGAAGTGATGAATGTATTGATTTTTTATTGTATATTTTATTATATATGGAGAATTAAATATGTTAACATGTTATACATATAACGAGTTTATATTCAGTGATATTAAATTGAATAAAATAAAATAAATATATTATTTTGTGAATTAAGTGTAGATTTTTATTAGCCAATGTTCTTCTGTTTTGGGAAACATATACATTTTAATGAAATATAACAAAAATATAGTTATAGTGCAGTATATTGATATTGGCTATAGTGTTGCCAATTTCAACCAGCTGAATACCAACTAAGGAAGCGTTATAATAATCATAGTAACAGTTACCGTACATATATTATATATACATGTACATTGCTTTTATATAACATGCATCATATTATACTTTTATATTTATATAGTATTCAAATTAATTCAGGAAAAAATAAAAAATACATATTAATGTTCAATAACAAATTTTATATATTAGATATAAATATACTTTTTTTTTTATCACAGTATCAATTTACAATATTGAAGTGTAGTAAATAATACTTCAAACATAAATGTATAGTATTAATTCTATATACAATGTCTTACAAACATGAATATATTTTAAACAATATTGACATATAGTTTATCGATATAAAATGCATATACATAAAGATGTAATTATTTTTTACAAATACCAAAGTATTTAATATTATTAAGGTACAAGCAATATATTTGTCTTTGGTACTTAAATCAATTTCAAAATAAACATAAGGAATACAAGAATATCAAATTGATTTAACTTAATGTTAGCCAATAATAAAATAATTGTACAAATACAAAAAAGTTGTTCTTTGAGAATACTTTGTCAGATTAATTAAGTTACACTTAATGACTTATGTTGTATCGTGTAAAAATAATATATAATAAATAATGTAATAGTAATGATGTTTCAAAATATTAAACATTATGTATATTTGACTCATCATTCAAAAACGTTTTAAGTATTGGTATACATGTATATTATAGTGATGTGGTATTGCACTTACTATTAGTGTCAAGTAAATATAAATCACATAGTATATAATATACATATACTATATTTTATATTACAATATAACGAAAGACCTCATAACATTCAATTAAAAAAAAATTTTTAAAAGGAAAAAATAAAATAATCGTATAACAGAAAAAAATATTGGTATAGAAAGCTAACTGGTTTACATTCATGAACCAAAAATAAAATTAAAAAGACTGAACATCACTGGAAAAATGTAATGAGATATTCTTGTTCATTGAACATTGAATATTGGCGCTTATAAATGTTAGACTCTGATTTAGAATCAATTTAGATTCAATCAAAATAAAATTTCCAGTTAAAATGCTCAGTCAATTGTACAAGCTATAAAAGATTTTCAAAAATTACAGTGTTGCACGCAAAGTTTAAAAACTAAAATTATTTTAAATACTGTTTTAGTAGATAAAAATAAATACACTGACATAGTATACATTAGAATACTACACAAATTTAAAGTTTATATAAATTGACTCATAATATTAAAAAGAAAATGTGTGGTATATGATGAAATATATTTGAAAAAAGGTACTTCATAGGGGAAATTTGGGAGAGAGGCTTGAGTATGCTTAGCATCCCCAATTTTTAAATTAACAGTTCTATATTTTTTTTATGTTAATTTAGGTTTTAATAGTAACAGGTATTCATGTATACATAACTATAAGCAGGCCCGTAGCCAGACCAAATTTTCAGGTGGGTCAAAGTAAACTTTTGGGGAAGGCATTCTACATAAAAACAATGTTTTTCTAATATTCTTAATAATTTTAGGGAGGGCAACGACTGGTTTTGGGGGGGGCAATACCCCCCCATGCCTACGGACCTGACTATAAGTTAACATCATGAAAAAATAGAGGCTTCAGAACCCTCAGCTTTTTTTTTTATAATTCAGTTAAATTTGTGAAGTTATTATGTGGTATTCAAAATAGGTACATAGAAAATAATAATCAATTTTAAATTTATGCGATATTCAGTCTTGTGTGTCTACAATATTTAATTTTCTTTCAGTTAAAATGAGTATACTTAGTACAGGCAATACTTCAATTGATAAATAGTTATTTATTATTAATACAAAACCATAAAAAAAGATACTATATATATTATAATAAATTTATGTAGGTAATAAAAAAAAATACTAATATAATATAGGTCAGCAAAACTGTAGGTTCCCAAACTGTGTATTGCGAGCACTTTCTAGGAGTACTGCCGTTCTATGGCTCATAATAAATAATTTTAAATGTATAGCATTTTTTTTTTTTTTTGTTCTGTCTTTCATGGTATTTACAGCAGGGTACTGCGGTTGAATTTAATCCTAAAAAGGGCTCCATGGAAAAGAAAATTTGGGAACTACTCATATAGATAATAGTTTTTACTATTAATTTATCAAATCAAGTGAGGTCCAGTGTTTTTCTTTATCGACATTTAAAAAAATGATAAAACACTTTATCCCACTAAACTGTAAAAAAAATAATCTCAACAAGTTAGTACTTATTAAGTGATTTTTTTTAAAAAAAATTAGTTGAATAGTCAAATTAAGGGTTAATTAAAACAATTTTGTTTGAAAATTAAAATCACTGGTACAATCGAAAAGGGTTGGTATACTTAGCTTAAAATGTCTTACTTATTTCTCTCCAAATAAAATTAAAAAATAATAATAATAAATTTGTTCAGATAAAAATGTTAAATAAAAGTATAAAATCCACCTTATAAACTACATGAGATAAATGAAGAAATTATACAATTCCATATAATATTGATCGGTTACTATTTACTTGGGAACAATGACTCGTATGAAGGTGGTAGATCTTTGTCGGCTGTTCTTACTTCAGTACCGCTAGCCACCATAAAATCAGGTGGAGCTGTAGCTACAACACCCATTGTATCCAAGCGTGGTACTGGCTGCATTTCAGAAGAATGTGGATGGCTATTAGGGTTTCCCATACAACAAAATACAGGTCCGCAATGTCTGAATATCCATAGGAACGCAATAAATACTAAAATCATGGTAACCAGACAGGCAACTGTTGCAGCCACAACTTTGGTCCCTAAAGTTGTAGTGCTCATATAGTTACTGTTTAGTACTGCAATGTCTTGGCGACAACCATTTTCATCTTTACAGCTTTTGTACGGACAGTTAAGTTTTCCATCATTAAAAAAGTCTTTAAAAATACATGTTTTTCTACCACAATATTTCCAATGGCCATTATCATATTTGCATTCTACAACAAAATAAGTCAATATAATATGATAATTCCAAAAATAAAACAAAAATATAGGAATTTTTTAAAATATTATAAATATTTATAATATATTTAGCAAGTTATTAAATTAAAAATATCATACCTTGGAATGCTGTGAATACAATCTCAAACTTTAATTCCTCATTGGACTCTACAGTTTTATTGCCAAGAAATATTTTAACTTCAATCATACCCTTATGATCAATAAATGAATTTTTTATTTCTTTATCATCATTACCATCACTGCCTTGGTAAGATTCACTATCAACATTGGCTTCAAATGCATTAAATTTTCCACACATTTTCTCACTCCAGGATTCTGATGATTTAAATTTAATATTTAAGTCTAAAAGACTTATGGTTTTTTCTGCATGGCGAAACTATTAAAGTCCAACCATAAAAATTAATTAAGCATAATTATAAATAGGTAACAAAAGAAAATACATACTTGAATATAGTCTATACATTGTCCTTGAGCATTACGTCTAAAAGACAAATGCTGTATGACAGCAAAAATACCCAACCCAAGTGAAGAAGTGACTGTAAATCTGCAGCTAAATTCGTGTTTGCTAGACCACTTTTGAAAATATTGGTTATCTCTGATCACCATAGCTGATTGATCCTCACGGCCAGACAGGTTTACAGTAGATGTAATGAAATTCAATGAACACACACCATCATTTTCCAAGATTCCTACAAAAAAAAAAAGAAAGAAAGAAAGGAAAAAACAGTTTAATTATTTTGTATTTTATCCAACAAAAACATAAATTATGGTCTTCAGAAAAGTCTCAATGTAAGCATTTTTAAAATGTGAATTCTCATGACTCAAAAACGTATACTCTATTACAGCGATTCCAAACTGTAATACTGTAGTCTATGGCTCATAATAAATAATTAAAAATATACAGGATTTTTTTTTTTGTTCTGTCTTTGGTGATATTCACAACAGTGCACCACGGCTGAATTTGATCCGAAAAAGGGAACCGTGAAAAAAGTTTGAGAACTGCTGCTCTATTATTTTTAGTCTGGCAGAATTTCCTTTCAAGGCAATCAATTAATTTACGCCTACCTAACATAATATATTTTAAATTTAATTAACAATTATTAAAATTGAACTGATTAGTTTTAAAATGTATCATATAAAATGTCTATAATGAAACAGTTATATTTTTTAAGTTAATAATAAGTTTAAACTAGACAATGAATTCAAATAGTAATAATGTAGGTACCTACCTACATTAAAAAAATATTTTATTAGGTAGTTTTCTCACATGCAGATTACAGACATTAGTATCTAATTGATAAAAAGAACAAATAAACTTAAAGTACTTTCTTATTATATGTGGTTACTACTGACATTGCAACTACGTATAACAATCTTAACAACGTATACACGACACATTCCAATGCTCAAATTTCCCTATCTATATATAATTCATTTTTATTGTAATTTACAGTCTTGTTATAGGTTAAATAGTCTGATAGTATCTGATAGATTATACCTACTTATTTTAATCATTGTATACTTAATATTTTCAGTGTTTCTGATGAGTCGACCAAATATTTATAGTTTCATTACTGATAGGTATTAGAGTAGGGCAATACTTTTAGATTTAAAATTATAGATTTATCAAAGAATTATGTTTAAAGCAATAATCAATAACTCTTAAGTCATAATAAATCATCATTTGTTTAAATAATAGGTAAGTCTATTCTTAATGCTATTTAGCATTTATATTTTATTGAGACATTAAAGGAGCACAAAACACAACAAATAAGCATTTTTTATTTGAAAAGGCGTTCAATTCTAAGACAAATGATACAGATTGAACTTTTTTCCTCATATTATTCAATGAATTATGAGGAATTGAAAAAAGATGAGTGACGCCATTGGGTCGTCCGGCTCATCATAATTTCCTATAACATGTGTAAAAGTTACTTGCTTCACATAACCATTTACTTATGTTTGTTTTATTTTTGAAATTTATTTTAGCTACAAATGTGTGATTTCATGTGTTTAAGATGATTAAAGCATTAGATTTTCAATATAACATTTAGTTTTTTAAATATTGAAAATATTAAGATATTTTTGTTAAACACTGAGTCATGAATCGCCATAACGTGCAGTAAAATATCTATTTTAAAATTTTCAATATTTAAAAAACTAAATGTCATATTGAATATTTAATACTTTTATCGTCTTAAACACATAAAATCATAAATTTCAAAAAAAAAAAACTTTTAAATAGGTAAGTACATCGTTGTATGAAGCGAGGAACTTTTATACATATAATAAGAATAGACTTGTTATTTAAAAATATAATGATTTATTATGACTAAGAGTAATTGGTTATTGCTTATCAAACACCATTCTTTGATAGATCTATAACTTAAAATGTAAAAATAATACCAAACCCTCATGCATATCAGTAATAAAACTATAAATCCTTGGTTGAGTCATCAGCAACACAGAAAATATTAAGTATACCTACAATGATTAATATAAGTATAAATATTTAAAAACTTGTTTTTATAATTATAGTACCTAATAAATCCCTATGATTAACCACAGTATGCGCCAACAACCTTCTAAGTATTGTTAACATTTCAATTATATACATTTAGGTAGGTACATTATATAAAAAAATGATGAGCAATAATAGATCAGCTTGTTCATCAGACGATAAAAACGAATGCTCGAGGAGACCAAGACGGGAGTCAATCATAATCAGACCAGCGACATTATAATACTGTGAGTATAGTGACCTCTACAGAATGCCCTCCAGCTGGCCTAGCTAAACCCTAACAAAATATGTTATAAGTGGTGCGTTCTTAGACGGTTTTAACTTACTTTCAACGTACGCCATGGTTCGGCCTAAGCACAATACGACCAGTAATGCGTATGCCAACGACGACATAATACCGTTTAAGTTTCGGTATTCCTGAGAAGAAGAGGAGGCTTAGAGCCGAAAGCGCGACAGATAGAAGTTACGAACCGCAAAAGATCAATCGCGTAGCGGGACCATAATCGTTCTCCGACTAGTGACTACCGAATAATATTATCGATTTTCGGCACTACAACACTGCAGCTGTCGTGTACACTTTAATATTACAATATTATTATTATTACGGACATTTACGAAACGCCACACCGTCAGGCAAACAGACGTAAACTCGAAATATTACGATAACCAAAAAAAAAGTACTAACTACAGCAACTCGACCGTTAAGAACCCGTGACGCTCAGTGCCGACTGCAATACTGCATAACGATTAATGTTGTTATTCAGTAGTTAATGACAATAATTGCACATTTGCACATAATAATATTATTATTGTTAGTATGAGGGGCACTACAAACGCACGCGCAAACCGCACACACACACACACCCACACACGTACACTCGCGCAAACACGGTACACACAATATGCAACACTCACGATTATCTAATCACGAGCATCGTCCACTGGTGGGGGGGGGACTACTATCAGCTGAATATCTAACCTATAACCACAGACTATATGTGTATATATATATATATAATATTATGGGGCTAATACAGTAGTACGTATATAAAATATATCCGTGACACGGTCATCTGTAAAAATACAAAGGTAAAATAATTTATTCTTCGGTGCCAAACGATCGTCGTGGTGGTGGCCGCACTGTCGAAACGGACAAAGCGTCGTGCCTCACACGGGAAACCCGCGCGCGGTGCACTTGTTGAACTCTTTAATAATAACTCGTCAGTCGTCCGCGCCAATGTGCAATGTACCTACATAACATATTAACACGAATGCGCAGTGCAGTCGATGCCAATAATTGTCGACTGTTTTTAATATTATTATTAGTATTTAATAGGCACGGTCGCGCGTAGGCGCATAATGCAAAATGGCCATGGACGTAATGTCTTTATGCGGTTTGCGCCTGCTCTGTAGGTACTCGGCAATCGCAAAATAACGCCCCGAACGATCGAGACGGCTTAAAAAAACAGACCGGTCTAGCGGTTCGAAGAGATTTCGATATCGATAAAAAGTTAATCGTCAACGAGAGTTTTAAAAATAGCGAATAAAAAAATGTTTTATCGCGATATCCGATTCACCGTTCGAGTCCAGCGCACGTCCTGTCGCCAATTCGCGATAATCACCGTAAAACCACACGTACTACAGACCACAGCGATATAGCCTACAGAGATAATCATAATTACAATTTACAACCTAAAACGATATCCATAATAATATTAATTATCATTGCATATTTTACATATCTATTGATATTTGATACCTATTTCAAACTTCCTGGTGGTGAACATTAGTCATTCATTTTGAAATCGAATTACCTACTGTTAATTTTCAAAACGTGTAAGGATAATATTATTAAGTGTAATCTAAATGTACTTTTTGATAATTATAAGAATATGGTTAATATTATTACCTATTTATTTATCATCTGTGGAGCGTTCATAGGATATTGATGTCTCACATTATAGTGTAGTTATTATATCTTTATTTTATATTAATTCAATTTTAATTGGATTTTGTATTTTAAACACATGGTACCATTGGTACCTATACTTTTTTACATTTCGGAATTAATAATAGTAACAACTCCTTTAAAAATTCCCTTGTACTAAGTACCTACTTGTATTCCATTACGCCAATTTGTTTGCAACATTACTTTATATACATGCCGTAGTTCATATTATGGAAAATTAAATTAGTTTTTTTGCAAAAAGACTATAGGCTCTTTGCAATAGGGTAGCATATTTGCGAACTGCTTATTATTTTTCCTAATAACCTGATGTTTTTCAGGCTCATTGTATACAGTAAACAAACTAAAAGCACTTAGGCCTTTTAAGAACAACAATCATTTTATGGTAATAACCATTTTAATTTATATATTTTAAAGGTTATTTATTTTATAATAGCACAGACGCACAGTACATAATTTTCAGGTAAGCGCATCTATTTGTTTTGCACGATGTTTTTTATATTTTGTAATTATTAAATAGTACTTACCTATTATTATAGCCTATAGGAACCTACATTATTTATTTATTTTTTTTTTGTCTACAACTTTGTAAATATTATATTATGAGTGTCTTATTACTGGCCATGATCTACTTTTGATAAAATAAAATAATTAAAATTGTTATTAGGTACGAATAAATAAAATGATTATACATTTTAAAAGGCTTAACTGCTGTTAGTCTGTATGTAATGAGTCTGAAAAATAGCAGGCTGTTTGGTAAAATAATAAGTACCTACCTAGTTCGCAAATAGGCTACCCCATTGCAAAGAGCCTAGTCTTTTTGCAAAATACTTAATTTTTCATATGGCTTACGACATATATATATATATATATATTATATATCAATATCATGCTGAAAGTAAGATCACTGCACGA
This sequence comes from Aphis craccivora, assembly GCA_009835225.1. NCBI lineage: Eukaryota > Metazoa > Arthropoda > Insecta > Hemiptera > Aphididae > Aphis > Aphis craccivora. Next base: position 17,993 of record VUJU01000236.1, read on the forward strand.
GTCGCACGAGAAAACTTTTGCAGAGGGTTACAAGTAGTCACATAGATACTATAAGTAAATATGTAATGGTCTAATTTTGTACATGTTCTTTTATTTATAATAATGTTTTCTCTTTCAGTATCTCCACCGCAAATTTAACCTGAAATCTGTATGGAACCCGACGTTTTATTATTGGTTGTAATTTAATGTATAGTACCTATTGTAAAATGCTTGTTCCTGAAACTTCCTATATGTTACTGGGTTAACTGTTTTTTTTTTCATCTATGCTTGACACACGCATCATTACCATGTTCATATGTGACGTTTCCATACAGAGTATTATTCTCCGAAAATAATCTTTGCTTAATAAAAATGGTTGTATAAGTTGTAAGTATATTAATATGATTTATGTTTATATACCACATACCGTTTATATTTTACACTACTTTTACATATTTAAATACTTAACATTTTACAAAAAAAAAAAAAAATCTGTCAGTATACTCCGCACAGTACATATCAGTATATCACAACACGCACACTATACTTATAAATACACATGTTTTAAAGATATCATTGAAATATACCTACTACCAGATGTTCTGCTAAACAAAGATTAAGTATATAGAACTTATATACATATGGTTATTTTTCATTATTAATGCATATGAATTATAGTGAACTATACTAATTTCAATTTATCTTGATGTAGATTTGAAAACAGGAAAATTAAGATAAATAATTTTTGAACGAAAAGAACACCAATTTAAATAAAATAAAATAATTATCAGACAGACAGAGATTCCATTTACAAAATACATATTATACTTATATGGAGATAAAATAAGGAGATATGTTGTTCATGTTACTTTATTTATTAAATAAGATTTAATTCTTAGCTCAGTTTCATTATTTATTTATATGGTACCTATGCGTATAATAATAATGTGGGTAAGTGGTAACTTATTAAATCGGATAAATTGAATTAAAACATATTATTTTGTTGAAATTGATATTTTATTTTAAGGTATATGCGAAATTAATAAATTTTCAAGTTTACATTTTCGCAAAACAATATTTATTGATTCAAAGACATTCTGGAAAAGATTTGATACACGATGGTGTGGTATCTTCGATAATCTTGCCTCCCTCTAAAATAAGTACTCGATCATAGTCTACAATTGTAGATAATCTATGCTAAATTATAAGAAAAAATAATGATTTGTTAATACATCGTTACTATAATTTAATAAAATAACACTTAAAATATGAATTGTAATTACAGCAATTGTAATGACAGTTCGACCATTGAATGATTTTTTTATTGCTTCTAATAATTTGTTTTCAGTTTCATCGTCCACAGAACTGGTCGGTTCGTCCATTATAAGACAAACATTGTCTTGCAAAATAGCTCTTGCTAAACATAACAGTTGTTTTTGTCCATTGCTCAAATTATCACCTGAATTATTCACTACACCTTCTATTTAAAAAAAAAAAATAATAAGTAAATAATTAATATTTAGGTACACGCATAAGTAAGTATGATTCATATACATATTTTTTTCCCGTTTATGAATCTGATTTAATTTTAGATTAACCATATATTATTTATCAAGATTTTTAATGTACTATCTATTATCTATATGTTTTCATAATTTTAAATATATATAGATATTTTTTAGGCTGAATACTACTTTTTTTTCTGAATGATTTCGTGTAACAATTCCTAAATTTCTCTTAACAGTAAATAATAATCATAATAATATATACCTAATTATGTTATCATAACACCTTCGTTTATACATTTTTATTTTAATCTGCATACCTATATTTTTAATTTAAGCTTAGTATACATTTATTTTGTAATTAAGACTTTGATCTCTGAATTCCAAAGAGTCTATCAAAAACATAAATAATATCAAATAGTTTTTTTTCACGGGTGTCATCCAGTTGAGAATTATCATGCTAAGATATAGGGCATTTTTTATATCTTATGTTTAATACCTCAACTGTAAAGCAGCCACAAAACTACGCAATAGTGTAACATTTCAAAATATGCTAATAGTATTATTATTTTAACAGCAGCATAAAATAAATGAATAAATTTAACACCAATACAAGTGCATAATGTGCATTACAATTGATCACAGGTACTTAGTAGGCACCTACTTATATTTTTTATAATCAATGGTAGGTATTATGTAGGCATTGACTGGGCTATGAGACCTATGGCGATATACACGTGGTATTTTATAAATAAAAATTACGGGTAACTTAATTACCTGTAACTTGATAAAATCTAAATGTGTATTTTAATTTTTTTTTTTTTAAGTATGTTGTCACAATGACGTGTACGTTATAATAGATTATTTATATTGTGTTTTTTATTTTTATATATTTATACACCATAGAGTAAAAAATATACCAAATAAAATATAATATTAACACCATTTATCACATGTCCATAATTAAAGTTATTATATTTATATAACATATTGATTTGTTGTTAAATATTTAGCTGTACGGCTTACCAAGTCCTCCTAATTGTAATTTGACTGTATCTTCCATTTGAGCCATTCTTAAACTACTCCAAATCTCGTTATCTGAGTATTCGTTTTTTAAATCTAAATTTTGCCTTATTGTTCCACCAAACATTTTGACATCCTGAGGTATTACAGATATTCGGGATCTCAGGCTTTGCAAAGGAACATTATTGATATCAATGCCATCAATCATTATTGTTCCATCTCTAATTGGGACCATATTTAAAATGCTCATCACTAAAGATGATTTACCACTGCCGGTTCGACCGCAAATTCCAACCTTGAATTTTAAAATCGTTAAAATACTAAAAATTGTTTTCGATAAAGTTTTACTTTTTGTCCAGGTGGAATATTTAAGCTCACGTTACTAATAACTGGTTCTAGACTTTCGTTATATTTTACCGATACTTTATCTAAAACTATATACCCTTTAGACGGCCAAGCTCTTGTAATTACAGCTGTAAAAATTAATTATCATATAAAGGTAGGTTACCTACAAAATATAGCTTATAAATAGATAGGTATCAAATATAAACAATAAATTTACTTTCGCTTCTATAATTTTCGATTGGGATAGTTGCAAATTCCTCGGTTCTCTCTACAGCGCTCATATACGTTTCTAGGTCTGCAAAAAACTTGACTACCCAATTTAAGTACACAGGAACCAGCAGTGTATAATTAATAGCTAGTCCAACCATCGCTGATGAGATAGCAGAGGAAAAAAATGTAGTTGTTATTAAAGCCACCATAGTTGCTACAAAAACTATTGCTCCGCCTAAGTAATCCTAAATATAACAATTTAAACAAATCAGATTATTATATTTTATTTAATTAGATATGCTTGAATAATAAATAGATACTATAAAAGTGTATGATTTTACATTATATATTTACTATTTAGGTATAATATTCTTATAAATATATAATAAATAGAACTTTGACTTTAGAATGCTCTAAAAAAATTAAAATAAATAAAAAATGCTAAATTATGCAACAACACTACAACAGGGATAGGTAATGTTAAAAACGTTAAAATAAAAATTTAAAATATGCACTTAGTTAAAGTATAAGTTAAATGTATACTTAATAGGTATGAAAAAACTAAATAAAACACTTTTCATTGTATGAATATTTTATAAATTTTAAAATAATAAGAGACATTCAAAAGTCATAAAATTTTTATTTTTAGTATAAAAAAACATATGTTACTGCATAATTTTAATTTACTATTTGCATATCAAACGCGGATATAGGTAACCGTAAAATGTATTTTCTAAGTGGTTATGTAATTTGAATAATACCAAATTTACTAAATATATCATTTGACTTTGTCGTGCGTCTAAATACGTTGCACCTACTTATATATTTTATTAATGTATAGCGTAGATACATATTTTACAATTGTTTAATAAAGAAAAAATATTTTCTTCGCGATTTATTTAAACCTGGATATCATAGAGTAGATTATTAGTATGTAAATAAGTCCTACATAAAGTTGTAGTAAAGTGTACTCACTAATGCTATTCCTAACCAACGATTTGATGAACTAATTATCAAAAATACTTTCGTGTGATTGTCAATTCTATTTATCATCTCGGACATAAACCAAGTTTCTTTTCCAAAAGCTCTTATTGTATCTAGTCCAGATATTGTTTCGTTGCAGTGAGTTATCATTGGTGATCTTAAGTTACCTTCCAATTTTTGTAAATCTCTAAAATAATTAATATGTAATTTAAACTATATATTATATTACAATATAATAAATAATTAACATAGATATAATATGTACATCAGAATATATTTAAGTAGGTACCTGGAAGAACAGCGATAAAATTTTTGAACTGTATAATAAACAAGACATATGGGCACAACAATTATTAGAAACCAAGGTGTTATGATAGCATTGACTATGATTCCACATAAACACAAAAATACAAAATGTACCAAGCGCTGCATAGATGTACCAATTTTCTGAACAAAAATTTATCAAAGATTTATCAAAGAAACATTTGACACGTCTTATGCATAATAATTTATAATGTATGAAATACAAACTTTGTCAATAATAACCAAGTCATTGGAAAAACAGTTATCTATTCTTCCAATTGGCGTCGAATCAAAAAACGACAGCGGACATAGAATTATATTATTAAGCATGCGGCGATGAACTAGTTTTCTAGCTTTTAATGCTCCATACTGGCCTAATGTATTTGATAGGGCGGATAAGACTATAGAAATCATGCATAAAAGACTGTAGACAACCAAGTCCCAAAATGCCTAAAATATATTTCAAATATTTAGTTGAATATTACGACAGCTTGTGATTTAATAAAATGTATCTACTTGTGTTTCTGAACTAAAATCTATATTAGACCAATAACTTAGCCAAAAATCAATGATAACTCTTGATGTTTGCCAAGAAATTGTTAGTATTATATAACAAATATAAGTAGTCCATCCACTCCATGATATATATTTGAAATACGTTCTCAATGAAACTGATTTATAAACAAATTCATCTTCAAATCGACTTCTTTCACTTTTTAAATCTTAAAATAAAATTTATGAATTATAATATATAGCGGTACCTACATATAATCTATAAGTATATATTTTATAGTTTATACTCTATACCTGAAGTATTATCGTCGCTAATATCAGATACATTAGAAGGAACTTTTTTCAGCATAACTGCTTCCTCAGTTATATCATCATCTTGTCTAGAATGTATATATATATATATATTTATGAATTTTAAATTTATAAAAATATACTTAATTTTGAACATACTTTAATTTTCGTTTGATACTATGTTGTGTAATTTTGTTTGATCGATTGGAAGAATAAGGTATCCTTTAATATAGTTTAATATATTATTATATAAAATGATATTATTCACCATTGCCTGTACATAGTCACATGGATTTATACATACACTTCAGTGGCGGATTTACCACGGGAGGGGGTCCATGGAGTCTGGACCCCCACCCAGACACTGATATATGCATATAATTTAATGCATACACAGTCTGACCCTAAGTATACATACATGATACATAAACACAATATAATATAACACAGGACCCCCCACCCAGAAAATTTTTGAAAATCCGCCACTGATACACTTCAATAGTTGTCTATCTTACCTTACTGATGACAAGACTTGACGTCTCAAACTTTTTTGTACTTGTTTTTCTTGTGGATAATTTCGATATTTAATACTCGAATGAAAACTTATGGCTGGTTGATTCACTAAAATTTCATCAACAAATGGTTTGCGTCTTGGTAATTGTATATCTGCAATAGTAGCTGATCTTTCTCTTTTTTTATTTGAAGTTTGCCAATGATTTCTTTCAATTATAGAATCTCCATCCCCACATTCATCAGTTGGAAGTAAAAGATCATGAGTAAGGTATCTAGAACCATATAATGCTCCAAAATTTTTTTTTAACTGTAAAAAAAACCAAAATTTTTGAACATTTTATACAAAATATTGGCAGCTATATTATAGTGGTCAGAAAAATAATTTGTTTAAAAAATAGTAAATACTAATATAAATAAAATTAATAATTAATATTGGATATCGTGGTAACTGCAACGTGAAATTGGTCAGAAAAAAAAATATTCTAAAAATATTATTGTGTATAATATTTTGCTAAAAGTATAAATTTTAATATTATATTATAATACGTTTACATTTTAAATTTACCTTTTTTTGGCTTTCAATCGTTGGCCAATTTCGATGAAGTTGATGACCTATTTTACTAACTAATTTGAATAACTTCCAGCGTTCAGAGGCTGTTCGTCGACCATGGTCTTGATTCTCCATTTTTACAATCATATTTTGAACACCTCTTGTTTCAAGATCAGCTAAACTTCCAAAAAACTCGATTTTACCTGCTTCCACAAGTACTATCTAAAATAAAATTGCTGTTATCCATCATTAATAGTTTTTTTTTTTTTATATTATATAAATATATTGTAGATATTTTGAGTTTTAAAGCCACATAAATTAAAATAATATTTTAATTTATTGTCAATCATTTTTATCATTCTTGACAAATAATTTTACGCATAATATTTTTTAAAAATGTGTTACTTTTATTAGTTAAATTCTTAAATTAGTACCGAATCAGCGAACGAAAGGTCGCTAGCGAAACTTGTAGTCATGATAACTGTTTTAATTTGATTTAAAGTTGATTTTTTTATTCCGTTAAAGAGTACATGTTGACTAACATCGCTATCTAATGCAGACAATGGATTATCCTATTTAAATTAATAACAAAAATCCAATATTAATGTTGAAAACAATTATTAAATGTCTTTCTTATTACCATCAAAATAATATTGGCCTTTGAATATAAAGCTCTAGCAATGGCAACTCGTTGTTGTTGACCACCACTCAAAGCTATTCCACGATCACCAATTATCGTCCTCTCTTTATCCGGTAATATGTCAATATCTGGGCCCAGAGCACAAGCATCTATAACTCTTTTGAATCTCGACTTATTATACTTATCTCCAAAGACAATATTTTCTAAAACTGATGCATTTAACAGCCATGTTCGTTGTGATACGTATGCTACTGTAGTTCCTCGTTTAAAATCTATTTCTCCAAATAAACAATTCATTTCTCCGAGCAAAGCGAGTAACATTGACGTCTTTCCACTTCCAACTTTCCCTGTGATTATCGTTAGTTTACCTGAACACAAAAGTACATTATTATTATATACAATATATAATATACTATTATACTCGTATATTGGATATAAATGATAATATACTCGTATTTACAAGACTATATATAATATGTTATAGTAACTTATTTAAATGAAAAAAATTACCTTCTTCAATTTTTAAATTATTAACTGTCAGCACTGGAGTTTTTGAGTTGGGCCATGCAAATGTTGCATCTTTAATAGAAACACACACTTCTGTTTCCATGTCTTGTTTAGTATTTTCGTTTTCTTCCGATATATTATTTTCTATTAAAGTGTTCGAAATACTCATATCAGATTTAGTCCATGACACATTATTCGTCTGAGATAAACATTTACTTTAATTAAATCACATTTTAATTAGAATTTATAAGTATATAATATAGATATACCGATTGCTTGTGCTTATTATTTTTATTTGGCCATGTTTTTAAATGCTTTGTATTAGGTGTTATTTCTGGAAGTGACATAAATTCTTCGATTCTTTTTGTGCTCACCTATATCAGAATAAAAGTTTGATGATTTAAAAAGAATTTAATAGTTATTTTACAAGTGTATTGAAACTTACAATGGCTGCAATTATAATCGGTACTGTTATAGGGAAAATAAACAAAGGAACTGTTAACTGATTTGACAAAGCAAGACTTGAAAATATCGCACCAGAGTCTAATTGCGTTCCGTTTTGTAAGCAATATAGACCTAAACAAAATAATGATACTAAAACTGATGACGCGTGTGTTAAAAAAGCTGAAAATATTATAAAAAATATTTAAACGATTACATTTTAATAAGAAGCGAAAAAAATAATATATATATTTTTATGTACTCATTGATCCCCAGTAAATTGAGTCCTTATCTAAGAGATCTAACTCATTATTACGAGCATCAGTAATGCGATCAACAAACTCATTTTCCCATCCACATAATTTTACAAGACGAATACCTTGCAATACTTCATTTGTTAATTGCAGACGTTTATCTGACAAGTTCTAAAATTAAATTATAAAATAAATGAAAAAAATTGATAACACTCATCGTCCATTGGGACATTTAGTTACCGATATTTCTTTTGAGTTACTAGACATCTTTTTACCGATGAAAAATTGTAAAGGTATCATAATCGCTATACAACAAGCAGATCCAATTATAGCACTCCATCCGAGTTTCAGATACAATAAATAAATTAAAATGATTATCTAAAAAAAATTAAATTCATAAATAGTAATAAATGTTTATTATTCAGAAGGTACATTTATTCAAATTGTTTAGTATTGCAGTAATCAGTTAAAATTATGGAACCACAAACACAATTATTTGTATTATCATATTAACGATAGTCAATAGTTTTATACTATTATTAAAATAGTTGGCTATAAATTATGTTTTTCAAATGTAATTAGCTTATAATTAACTATAGAGTTTTAAAATAATTTATATTAGACTTTTCTAAAATTAGTTATACATAATAACGGATATAAGTACCTAAAGTACCTATACTACCTATTATGAGTAATATAGTATTATAGCATTAAGTACCTAGTATACTGCTATTACATTAGTATAATTGTTAAGTAAACGGTACATACCTTTAAAGGAATTGCCCATATATAGTGTCCAATCCAAAAGCTTGACATAATATTTGTCGTATCTTCGGACAATAAATTTATAATGTGTCCATTTTCTGAAGTAGAATCTACTTGAGTTTGTTGTAACTTTAACATTTTACAATATAGCATAGCCTAAAAAACATAATTAATAGTTTTTATCTCCTCAAATTAAAAAAATGTTATTTTTAAACTAAACTTGAAGTCCAGATTTAAGACGTATGCCTTCAGCGTTTAAAATATGAGTACTAGCTTGTGAAAAACTTCCTTGGGCAATACAGCTTATTAACATAATAAAAGCCATTACGTATCCATTATTCAAAAATTCCCAAAACGTAACACAACACGAATTTTCCTAAAGATATAATATTGTGAAAAAAAATTAAATGTTAATTTGAATCACATCAATGAATTAATAGTTAAGCCAATACAACTTTGAATTAATTTTCACATTAATTGATTTATACCAACTTACCGGATCATAGTTTGTCAAATTATTAACACTCTGTTCTTTTGCAACAAAATTAACTATTACCGAAACTCCTAAAGGTCCAATATAACCTACAAAGTCACCCATCATTTTTAGAATTCCACCTACTAGAAATTCTTTCCAGTACACTTTACAATAGCATTTCCACATGGACACTTTTGTAGACGTGCCATATTTGTCCTATAAATTTAAATAATCATAACAATATAACAAATTATATTTCATACATATAACGCATTCAAAATGTACTTTTTAAATGAGTGGATATCGCATGAACTCTGTGGCGTATTTATATTTTATGCTATGAATAAGAGACCCTAACACGACTATAACTAACAATAAGGATTTTATTATATTATTTTTTTTTCTTGAATAAATACAATATACATATAATGACGAAAAATAATAATAAATATATGATAAAAATAATTTTGATTTCAAAATCTGTTGTTTTCAATATTTTTAAATGATGTTAGTATAATATAATACATTGATATTACTGATATTATTTTACTAAAGTAAAGCGTTGAATATGATCAGCTCACAGCTGACAGTCCTCTAATTGACAATTGTAAGTTCTTACATAAAGATTAAATAATACGTACGTGTATTTATTGTACAAGTTTTTACCCAAAACTAAACTAGTAATACACTTATCGAATATCGGTTCTTCTTGGAAATAAACAATAATAAAAAAAATTGTATAAATATGGTATAACTGATATATACTATTATAATTGCTAATTCTTATTTATAGCATTTAACATATAGGCTTAAATAATATTCTTTATAATTATAAACCATTTAACCATATCAGTCGTGAATGTACATGCATAAAAACGTAAAAAATTTCTAATTTAAATTTCTTAATGGGCCCACAGCCACTTGTTGTCAGGTTTTACTAAAATAAACTAGTTTTACGTATTTTTTACATTGTAAAAAACTGCCATAGTTTTACAAACGCTCTATACACCTTAAGAGAACTTCGCTGTAGCTTTTCGAACAATAATAATATCGAATATCTCCGAATTTAATGTGAAAGGCCGCGAAATACCGATTTTTGAAAAAATCACATTTTGTAAAATACACGGTGAAGGAGTAAGTTTTCAAATTCAAAATTTCACATCTATGATCTAATGCGATGACCAATGAGCATACATGCATAAAAACGTAAAAAATTTCTAATTTAAATTTCTTAATGGGCCCACAACCACTTGTTGTCAGGTTTTACTAAAGAAAACTAGTTTTACGTATTTTTTACATTGTAAAAAAACTGCCATAGTTAAAGATGTCAAATTTATGTTGTTGATTATAATATGACATAGGTATCACATGCACAAATCTAATGCGTTGATTTTGGAATATGCAATTACTTATTCTTTTTCTTTTACTTTTTTGGATTTTGTCAGTTATCTTCACGAATCATAACAATTTGAATCTAATGATGCAATGTTTTTTTATATTTCTGTATATTTTTACAAAATTCGAAGTATAACGCGTACTAAAAGTTATTTATTTTATTAATTAGTTTAAAGTTTTTTTTTTTATGATTTTTATATAAATAAAAAGATTTTTCTTTCATATTTGTTGCCTATTTTTATGATTTTTAACTCATATTATATTGCATATATCGATACATTTTAGTGCATAAAAATCCGTGCCCTACACATCAAAAAATAAAGAAATAGAGAAATACGCCACTGATGTCACTAGATATAGTATGTATAATATATATATACTACATTATTGTCGATATAAAGTTAGATACAAACAAACCTTTTGTTGTTGATAAATATCGTATAGCCTTCCATATTGTGTGGTAGACTTTTCACGGTTCGGTAATTGTCCTAAGTCTTCTAATTGAATTAAATGTTTGTAACAGTTTCGAAGAAATCCGGTTAACCAATAAAATGTTATTCTTGAATACCAGCTGCATAGATCATGTTTATATGTAAAAAACTGTAGATCTAAATCTGTTTTGTTTATCCTCGACTGAAATTTTTATATTTTATTAGAAACATGAAATAAAAATTATAAAATATATATATTTTTTTTAAACGCGTTTATAGATCGAGCCGTTGTATGTGCCTATAAGACTTGTCACGTATAAACGTAGGTGTAATATTAATTAAAAACGCAATCGTGATTTTTTCCTATACCTATATAATTTAACACCTACGGATCATTTGGTCCACATGTACAACAGCTAATTAATTAACTTCAGTCACGCGGCAATGTTCATTTTTTTGTAATACCTACTTCATAGTTTCATCGGCATCCTAACAACGATTGTCTGCTGATTTTACCAATTTGTATTTCATCGTATACATTTTAGTAAGTAACTATTTGTAAAAGATGAAAAAACAATGTCTCCGGGCTTTAAAAAAAGCGTATGTTATATTACATAGAATAAATTATAAATCTATACGTCACATATTTCGTTTAACATTCCCAGTAAACGCTAAACGGATAAGATTTTTTTCGGTATTGTTAACCTTCATGCTGGTCATACTACGTGCGGTATCGGTATTATATCTAACTGTTTATATAAACAATATACCTATTGTCCTATTGGGAGTTCTGGGGAATGTTTTATTCGTTTGAATTTTCGCTGAAGTAATCAATTATCAAGAGTGGCCAACTATTATGGACTTTTGATCGACCTATAAATATTTTTAGGGTTTCACGATCGACCATAAAATAATAAGGTCAAATATATATAAAAAAAAAATTATAAAATCCAATCAAACTCATGTCACAATTGGCCGGTTGATCGAGATCGACGTATTGGCCGCTCCTGATATATACTACACAATCTTCAGTCGGAATATCTCACAAATCTTCAAGTTGAATATAGAAATTTCACTCGAATATTTTTAGTTCAGGGGAAAAGAACGTTCAAGCCGAATTAAAAAATAAATCAATTTATTTTGTTCAAATAAATCATGGATGAAGGTATTTTTTTTTTTAACTATAACAGGTATTCCACTATATAATATTAAATATACAAGTTGCGGTAATATATAATATAATATATCAAAAACATTTATTAATTTATTGACCTATTTGAACTGAAATAAGTATTAAATTTTATTTTTAGGGTCATCTGAAACCTTTTCAATATCTATGTTATTATTAGGTATACTCCATATCATAGTTTTCAAAATGATGGTCAAAAACTCAAAACCGTCGTGTTTATACTGTTCATAAGCCTTTTTTTTTGCAGTCATCGTTTACGATCATAAACATTAATATCGTTGTCGCGTCAACTTGCTCATTTATAATTGATGACATGCAGCCTGCAGTGACGTGATGATAAAGGGATAATCGAGAGGCGGCCGCTTGTGAGTTTTTTAAGGGGGCGGTGAATGGCCAATGTGGGTAATAATTTAGTGTTGACTGCACACGAAAATCAGTTTAAAAGACGAGAGTAAATGATTTTATTTTGGGTTTCGGATGGGTGGGATATTATATTTACTAAATATTATTTTCTAGGGTTTATTACAAAGTTTCAAGTTCACCACGCCATTGTAATATGGACGGACGTACGCGTGTAATAATGATATAATAAATTATTATATAAACGGTCCGCTTACCCGTTCTGTCATGGCGTACAGGTGAAGTGCCGCGGTGGCGTAACAGCAGGCCGCGGACAGGGCCAGCGCCGGTGGCCGGACGTGCGTGTGCACAGCGAAACCGGCGTCGGCGAGCGACACGAACAGCAAGGCCCGGCTCAGGCCGCACACCAGCCACGCCAGCACGCCGCACCCCATCGGCCCGGGCTGGCCGGCCACCTCGAGCATGTAGCACACCAGCCCAGAGCTGAGCTGAGCCAGCAGGCCGACGGTGGCCAGCACCAGCGAGCCGCACGTGCTCAGCGCGTAGTCGATGGTCAGCGCGAACTCGATCAGGCACGCGATCGTGTTGACGGTGCAACGGGCCGAGTGGCCCCTGAACAGCAGTCGTCTCGGTGACGGGTTACTGTAACGGTATAATAAAAAACATTGTTTATTATTATAATCATGTATTTTGTCAAACGCTGCACCTTCGAGTCAACGCCGAAAAAAGTTGTTTTAGCGTTGTTATAATTTATTGTTATTAGGCATATCATAAGTTTGACGACGGTTTGGTCGGTTAGGCGTACGTATAATAATAAAACGGAATAGAGGTTCGGTCTCCGATAGTGGTTTTTTTTTTTTTTTTAATATTAATTATTATTAAAGGTCCAGTTAATATAAATCGCGGTATTGGAAATCGCTACCAATAAAACATATTTTTCACTATTGCCATATTATTCGTCTTTAAAACTTAAAGTAAATATAATATGTATACTTTCCACGTATTTAAACACGACACAAATACAATAGTTAATAAATATATGCATATTATATAATATAACACAATAGTCTATAATTGTATAATATTATATATTATATTATCTATTACTTTTATTGTCAATTGTAAAAGTTAAGTACCTGTATATTTTTTTATTTTATTAACTGTTATTATATATATATATTTCATGAAAATTATTGGTAAGTACACATTAAGCGATTGATTACCTAGTTATTAAAAATATTTTATAAAATCAAATCAAAACTAATTTGTAAGAAACTAAGAAGTAAGAACCGAAAAAAACATAAAGGAAATTTAAAATATCGGATTTTTAAAATACCAATAGGTATATAATATAATATAGATTTTTTGATTATTAATTATAGGATGTGTTTCAAATTATGGGTACAATAATATTATAATAATATGTAATATTTATTAACTATTATTTATATTGTTCAAGACAAGAAATTAATACTTTATTTGAGTACCTAAAAATATGTATTTCGGTTAATATTTAAATACATTGGTATTTGGTAATAAGTACCAGGTTTTAATTTTGCATAGCAACTCGTTAAATCAGTAAACGTTTAATTTAAAATGTGTTTTTCTTAGAAAAATGAATATCGTGTTGTAAATCATTGTAAAATTTCAGTTATTTGCACAATTTATTTAAAAATAAAATATTATGTATGATGTACATAAACAAAGAAACATCAAAAATGCACCCAAAATAGAGATTTAGTATTAAGTGTTTTACAAATATTTATCAGTATAAAAATATTATCATTCAACAGTTAAACATATTAAAATGTATTATTACTTATATTTGTTTATTATATACTATTTCTTTATGTAGAATTAATTGAGCGACTTACCTCGTCGAAATGCATTTTATATATATAAATATTAACATATTTGCATAAAGTGCGAATCCAAAGGTAATCACATTGAAAAGTTCCATATCACATGGATCGTAGACTAGCCATGGTTTTGGTTCTGTATTATTCCACTCTGCCCTGTAAGTAGTACACCAAAATCTGCCCATGATTAAACATTAAGGATACGACTGTTTCGGTCAAGTCAATACGGTTGATTGATGCGATTAAGCTTTGGGTCCCTCTGTTTTACTGCACACGAATTTATAAAGTATATAAAATATAATAGTTATTTAAATTCGGGGGAACATTGCATATATACGTTCGCCTACTCGTCGACCTACACCGAGTGATCGCCTAATTGAAACGGATGTGTGCTGGGTTCACAAAATATTATCGTGTACCTGTTGACGCGTTCAGAATTTATTGATTATGTTTTTGTAGAGAAAAACCTTATTTTACATAAGTTTCGTTGCTAAAATAATGACTGAATACTACAATTTATAGTTAACAGATTAATACAATTTATTTATTTGTTTATTTCTATTTCTTATACATATATATTACACACCAACAATTAAAAAATATATATGGTAAGCAATTTGAAAAAAAAACTCTTCTAACTAATTTGTAATTGATGAAAAATAAAGTATGTATAATACGTTATAATACATTGTTATTAATTATTATACATTAATGAATAGTGGTTTAAAATTATTCAAATTGCTGATGATTTTAAAATTTAATAGATGTGTAATAGCTGTTGATTCATTAGCAAGTCATGGGTACTTTGAATATCTTATAATTATTCAATTAATGGGTTATCAATTAAATATATTTTAAATTACTTGATAATTTTATAATATAAAGTATTTAAATTTATAATATTGTAGCTATTATGTTTGATATAAATTACAAAATTATAAGTAGGTACAGGTCAATGATTTAATTTTTAAGGTATTTGAATAAATGTAATACTATATTTATCAAATCCTTGAATTTCATTACATAGTCAAAATAATAAACATTAATGCTATCTAGTATCCGTTAGTATTTTATAATGTTTAAACGGCGAAAGTAATTTATGTTACACATTAGTGATTGTTATATTAATATTATTGTAATATTTAAAATACTACAACAAATAGTTCCATAATTATTGAATGACATATTATTTAACATAATATTTAGAAGTATGATATAAATTAATTTAACTAAATTATACATATTATATGTGTTGTGAATTTTATTTTTAGTATTAATAAATAAAGTTAGTAATATGGCTTAAGTACTTTAAATAACTAAATTTTAGCACTTAATTTTATAATACACTTTTTACAGAAAACTATAAATTTATTTAGTTTTATTAAATTTATTTTAATATTTATGTTCTTCAATGTTATTTTTAGTATTCAATCATTTGAATAAAACTGGTCAGACCTGTTATCCTCAATATATTTTCCTCCTTTTTTTTTTTTATCTTTTTTTATCATATGTGTTATATAGTTTCGTATAATAAACGAGATAGGTACATTGTGATGGATGAAAATAATTATTGGTTTTAGTTATATTGGGATGCTTGGCCTAACGAGTAACTTACTATAATGTAAGTGATAGGGAACATTTAGAATTTAAATAAATATTTTATGGGGTTGGTTAGGTGATTAGAAGGTTGTTATTATTTAAGGTTTTATTTTATAAGGATATATCTGAAAAAAGTTTTTTTAATCTCGATAATTGTTTTAATATTTTATACATCTATAAAATATCAATGTTATATGTACTATGTATATAATACAAATAATGAAACACAATAAAAAGTATTTATATAGGCAAGCAGAGTAAAACACTAAAAATACTACATTGTATTATTATTATTAATAATTTATGATCATTTAAATTTGTTTATACAATATTTTAATGCAAATTAATTCAAAAATATATTTTACTCATAAATTCAGACATATAAATATGTAATGTGTGAAGTATATTTGTAAGATAGATGAAAATACGAGAATTTTACTATTTAATATTTTTGGATTTGTATTATAAACTTCGTTTAGATTGACCTCATCTTGTTATTAAGCAATTCAATTAATAGCTCAAAACATAAATAACATTTGCACACTTATACAGTTATACCTATTTGGAATAGTTAGGTAGTTTATACTTAATAGTATATTTACGGTTAATATTTTATTGTGTATCTTTCCCATATTTTGTAATGAAACTGTGATTATCTGATCTGTTCTGGTAACTTTCGTTTTCACGGTTACCTGATGGCTAATAGTCATAATAACCATTTTGTTTTGTAGTAAGTACATTGTCTTACTGGCTATAAATGAATGAAATATTTTAATATTTTTTTTTATATTTATATGTTAGAGGTAGCTATTTGTTAGTTTATTTGCTACCCTACTATTTGCTTATTACTAGGGTTCGGATTTTAAAACATATGCCTCTTTTTTTAAGGTATATGAGATACAAATCTAATTTTTATACATAAATTCATTTCACGTCATTCTGATTCCAAATAAACCAATTTATTTTGGCTTTTTTTTATGTAAATGCCTTTTTTTAATTATTCCAGCTGTGAATTGTTTATATGTTTATAAAGATATTATAATAAAAAAAAAAATGAGAATATTGGATTATTATTGTTTTCGTATTAAATGGATTAGACGCGTATAAATTATCGATCTACTTAATATAGCCTGCAGTACCTATACGGTCAGTATGCCTATAATATTGTTATCGATAATTTCAAAATTTAATATTTAATGTTGTAATTTGAAACCTCTTGTATAAAATATGCACCGATCATTTTATTGGATGTAGAGAGTTTGTTTTCTAGGTAGTTAATTATTTTTTTAATTTAAATTAACATTTTACATTTTTAATTCATTTTCATAACTAATTTAGTAAATTTTTGGTAATGCTGTTTGTTTTTTTTTAAAATTACTATGCTTCTTTTTGCTTTTTTTAAAACAATCGTGATATACTTTTTAATTTTTTAGTTGCTTAGTATGCTATAAAATCCTACTTATTACTTATTAGTAACGTAAATTTTAAAGTATTGTTTAATTATTTTAATTTGAATACCCAACATAAAATAATAAATATTTGAAATATTTATTTCTGAGCTTTAGATAACTTAAGAGTTTAGATTCTATAGTATTGTTATTCGTTAGTAACTTCACTTGTTATTCTTAATTCGTTTATTTTTATTAGGTATACAAACTTACGTATTTAAATATTAAAAATTATATAGAAAGCACCTACGACCTACCTATTATTAATATTTTATAATGTTATGATAATCATTTTTATTTTTTTAATCAAAATTTAAAAAAAAATATGATAGTGGTATATTTTTAATGTTATTTAAGAATATAATTATTAATAAATTATTAATTGAATGAAAAAAAATATTTATCGCCAATAACTGATGTTAAAAATAAGAATTATATCATTTAATATATCATCAAGCTGTTCATATTTAATTAAGTATCTATTAAAGTATTGTATAACCACTTGAATTAAAATATAAAAATGCATTAAAATACCAATGGACTTTAAGTGGCGTGCCAAATTACTTGCTTGAACACGTATAGGTATAAATTATTATTTGCTTATTAGAAATTTAATGATTTTTATTGTTAAACTAAACTGAATAATTAAGAATTTCATTATATAAAGTCTATAAAAATTAAAGCCATAAAATATTTCTTTTGTAAAATGAATTAGGTACCAGGAATCAAAATATTTAATTGTATATTATTGTTACATTACAATATATTTAAAAAACTACTTATAGGTATATAATTAATATATTAATATAATTATAATATATATATTTATTATTTATATAATTATATTATAATATAATATAATTAATAATATTTTTATACCTATTTTTTTTTTAAAAAAAGTACCTAAAGTGATTACTCAGATAAATAATTGCATTTTATTTAACATAACATTACTAATATATTACACTTTAAACTTTTTAGTAGAACACTCTCAGTAGTCTAAGTTCTAAATAGATAATGTGTATGAATTTATAATTGAACCTATAATTTTCAATGATTTAGAAATATTACCTATAAGTTTTTTTTGAGTCAAAGGAAATATTTGAACACAGGCTTTAAAGTACATATTGTAATATTTCTGAGAGCAAAACCTACAGTTTTTATTAATCTCAATATAACGTTTAGAAATAGAAAAAATGTTAACATTTTTAAATAACCTATTAAACTTTTCAAAATTTAATTTTTTTTAAAAAAAACTCATCGTCATGCCCTACAAAATATTATCAAAATTCAATTTTATAAACTGTATACTCGTATTTATTCTAGAACCAAAATTGAGATAGTTTTACTCAGACCGCATAAACGTGTTATCTCCGTCGTTACTATGTTGGTGTTCTAAGATTATTCTGTTTTTAAGCATGAGCAATTTTAATTTACGCTATATCACATATACTCATAACTTGCTAACAAATTGAACTATCGTAAAATACTAAAATACCAACATACAAACACAGATAATGTTTTTACCATCAAATTTCATAATAGGTCTATTCACTCTAATTTTTAAACTAACAGAGCTTAATGCTTAACGTGATTTGCTGAGCGTATATTTGGTATGTAACGCACTTGCACAAGGCCGAGACAACACATGTATGTGTTGCATTCTCTTAAGATTTGTACAAATATCTTTCATTACAACTAAATTTATGTTGTAGATTTATTCAAACGTTATTAGAAAACGTATTAACATTTTTTATTAAAAAAATGCAATTAAATATATTATTATTCACAGTTATTAACATATAAAATAATTATAGTGATGCCAAAGTTAGGAGCGAATACTGCCACAGATATAAAGTACAAATCTTTTTATGGTGGAGTAAAGGCCTACAAAAGTACGAAACCTTTTATTACAAGTTTAAGTTGAGTTTTAACTAGTTTTAAGGGACTACTACAGCATATTATCATTATACATAACTGCATACGAGTGGCTTTATAATATGTTTTTTTATTGTTTTCACATTATTAAATTTTTC
Organism: Aphis craccivora; assembly: GCA_009835225.1. Lineage (NCBI taxonomy): Eukaryota > Metazoa > Arthropoda > Insecta > Hemiptera > Aphididae > Aphis > Aphis craccivora. The sequence goes on from VUJU01000236.1 coordinate 37,608, forward strand.
TTTATGAGTTTTGGAGTCATTACTTTATTATTTTTAATTAATTAGTAAATATTTAATATTCTCATCTCAGATACTCTATAAAAAGATACGTACACGGCATTTGCTGCTGATTGATGGTTAATCTATAATCTCGTCCATAAAAATCATTCAATAGTTCTGGTGAATTTGTAGTAAGTACCTTATACCACTTAAATCTAATTTCATTATGATACACTAAATATAAAATTAAATTAATCCACAATAAATCGATATAGGTACTTTAGTATTTTAGACTTGCTATACTAGATAAGAGATTAACTTATAATCGACACATAAAGTCAAAAATATTAATTCTAAACTCTCGTCCGTGTACGTTTAAAACTATTTTAACAAAAATAAAAATTTAATTTTAAAAATCAAACTATTAATGTACCTATATAAGACACCATTAATTGCAGGGTGCAGCTAAATTACAAACGCGGTTTCATATAGGTATTTAAATCAAACCATAATAATATTACTTACATATAATACAATTTAAGAAGAATATTTGATGATGTATTTTTCAATAAATTCTTCTCATAATTACCTTGGCGCTTCTAAGAAATTCTTGCGATCGACTGAAGGGTACGTAAAAAGACGTAGAGATGATGTGTTTTTGATTTAAGCTAAAACGATTTTTTTTCTTATTTCTCACTTTTTCTCTCTTCCTTTTTTTTTTTTTACCTCAAAGTCAAGTGTTACTATTAGGTGTCACTGTGTCAGGTGATAATTAAGTAATGTAATCTCATGTAATTTTTTACTATTTTCATATATTATGTTTATCAATTATCATGCTATTCTGTATTGATTGTATATTTTTCTTAACAATAATAATAATAATAATAATAATAATAATAATAGGTAATAATAAAAATAGTATAAACAATTTCAAAACTTCAGCATTCCTGTGAACAGCGTTTCTGGAGTTGTAATGGCACCGGCAGATGGCTCTATGTATGCGATTGTAAGCATCGGTTACCGACTTAATCCTCCCCTCTTTCACTACCACGGTATTAGGACACGCACGTTCCTCCCGATATCAGCAACAGCGGTGGCAGCAGCAGCTATCGACCAACCTTCGGCGTGCGCGGTTGTTGTGACGATTGTGTGTACGTTATTTTTTGCAAAATAACATTCGTAGTCGGTACTCGTTGCGCTTACTCGTTCGGTGTATAGTGTTAATGTTACGCGAGTGATTAAATCGAAATGGATTAGCGTGTGTCGTCGTTCAAACGTAATATTATTATACAGTGTGCGTGAGTTCGTTATTTTCAGGAAAGACATTACTAACTTGAGATTCGTAATTCGTTTCGAATGGCTTCGCAAAGTCAAGTGGTGTCCGAGTTCGCGGGATTTTCGTCGGTTTTCGTCGTTATTGTTGGGTCACAGTGCGCGTAATAAACGATGACTGTAGGGCCCATGACACGGAACGGTGAATGTAAGAAGTTCTCGCCCAACATATTCAACAAGTCAAAATGTACCAATTGCTTCAGGCAGAAGGAGGAACACAGTGCCGAAGCTTTGGAGAGCAATCGAGTGAGTGATGTCATGATTTATAAAACGATATAAAAATATTTTATTATTTTCCGGAGCGAGTACCTAGCTTAATAAGTATTAAGCTATTAAGCTTTTATGTGTAATATGAATCGTCGCGTATGTGTTGGTATTTACATTTTATTTTACATAGCTAGGTTTATTTCTAAAATAATGTATCATTCTTATTTTGAAACTATTTCTTCTAATAAGTAATAATATAAACTTACAAGTACTTTTATGTGAGTTTTAGTAAATACTAGATACCTATAGGTTTAAATATGTATTAAAACTTATAAAACTGTACGTGGTGTCGTGGTTGTATATATTATGTAGGTAGGTTAAAGGTATACTGATTACTCGCACAAGTTCGATCGGACGTCGTTGCAAGGCTTCTTTAAAAAATATTTGTAGAACAACACATAGGTATAATACGAGGTATAATATTTTTTATTCGTTTTTAATGCTATTATTTTGTTTTTTTACTTTAGACGATTATTTTTGTTTTGTTTATAAGTACGTAGGTAAATTTTTATATAATATGCAACTATTTGCAACGTTTTGCAGTGTGATAAAAAATAGTTCGATAATTTAAGTAAATTTCAATAATACCTATAGGTAAGTGTACAAATGTCTATATAAATATATAGGGTTACAATAGTCAAACATACACATGTCTCATTTTGTCGTTATTTATTTGTTAAATATTAATTTAACAACCCAGCATAAATAAATTATTGCGTAATAGGACGTGTTATAAGTTGTTTTCGTTGTACATATTCATAATCCGCCAAGACGTGTTGATTGTTTATGCGATCATCATAGGCGCAACTAGGGGGGGCTTTGGGGGCTAAGCCCCCCCAAAACTACTCGTAGCCCCCCAAAAAAAATATTTTACCTTTGGTTTAGTTTTGAGGTGGGACTATAAACAAGAATAGCCCCCCCTAAGATTTAGTGCTAGTTGCGCCACTGGCGATCATTAAATATATAAATGTAATTTTGTAGTTTAAAAGAATAAAGTCGAATGATAGGTATTTGTTGAGCTGAAAATATTTATTTTATTTTTGCATATGACAATTTTTGATAATTTAGATTACTGAAATAGTTCGAATGGGACAAATTGTTTCGTTTCTCGTTGGAGTTTAGTACAGCGGGCAGATTCACAAGTTATTAGGCCACTGGCTAGACGTGTTCACTTATTTCTTGGTGAAAAAACACGGCAATTTTTTTACGCCTGACTAATATCTTTTCAATTCATACGAATATACGATTATAAATACTGACTTCGAGATAAGAGAATATACTGTATTCATGTTTCTGCAGAATATGAAGAAACCGGTTTTTTCAACGTTAGTTTCCTCCATGTGTACTTCAAAACTGTTTTTAGATCGACAAAACCTTGTATACATAGTACCACTGGCGCTATTATGTTGGGCCAATCAAAATTGTTCAGATATCATTAGCCTAAACCTACCATCGTCAACACTACCTATAATGATAGTGTGTTTTCGACATCTAATACTGTTAGTAGTATAATATAATCTTATTTAGTAAACTTGTAACTTGATGTATTAGTCGACTGTTTTCTCGATTATAAATTAATTTTATATGAGAACCAACTGGCGAATCCCGTTAAGTTTATAAAATGATACAACTGACGTAATCTGAAACGTCACATTTATTAAAAAAAATCTCTGTGAAGGGTTTCTTTATCGATTTCACCAATTTGAAATTCAATAACGACTTCGCGATTATGATTTCATTAATTAATATTGAAATGAAAGAGAAAGTCTATTGTTTTCCTCATTCGTAACATATAACTACGATGTCATTTTTTCGGTTTCGCTTGAACATTAAACAATAATTAATCGCGTCGGATTACAACTAGAAAGTCTGGCAGTAGGTATAGTCTGAATTTTCAGTTTAGTTCAAAATTGGCATGAAAAATAAATAATTTCTGGTACCTATATGTGCTGTACTATTAGTACCAACAGTGTTAGAGTGTGTACGTGTTTAAAATATAATTCAACAATTTTATGCCATTATTCTTTTTCCCTTATGTCTAGAAAAGTTATTTGAGCTTGGTTATTTTTTAAGACATTTTTAAACCATATCATGTAATTTATAATTTATATAGTTTATGCACTTACAAAAATTTTCAACATTTGAAAATATTATTGTATATATTATTTCATCGTAAGACAGATGGTAACTATTTAATATGTATTCAAGTATATTCGTGCTCGGCTTATTTAGTCCGAAACTAATGTTTTAATTAAGATTGTATAGTATGTCAATAATTAGAAAATTGAGAAAGCATTCACGTTGAACGGGTCTGAATAATTTTTTTCTTTTTCGTTGTTGGTGATTGTATTAAGCAACTATTTTTATTTCTTACTCTACGTGAAAATTGAAATGCACGGATTTATGTAATTTAAATCAAACTAAATGACAAGGTAGAAGAAAAAAACGAAATTGTTAAAACAATAATAACTGTTATTAGTTATTACTAAACTGATGAAGGCGATTTCGGTTTTATGCAACCCAGATTCTCCGGAAACAATGAGATTTTACTTTCCACTCTTGTATTAATGTATATTTACGTGCAAAATATTAAAGTTATGAATAGCATATTATTGTTTAAAATGTAAAATACTGTTTTCTTTCGATGATATCTTTTAGAATATTAGTGGTAATACAATCACGTTAAAAAAAATATTTACCGTTATAAAAATATAACTTAATTTAATAATTAATATTGATTTATCTTTGTTGATTATATTATTAATCATTTATAATTGTAGTTATACCTACATAGGTATACCTTGTTCTTATAATATCCATGTTAAGATATAATTTGATAGATTAAATAAATAAATGATAAATTGAATATAGAAGTATTTTTACACTCACGCACAATGGCCTTGGTGCATTACATGTTTATTACATGATAATACTGATGGTTAAATCTTTCACGAGTATGTTATCGAGGCTTGCGTATCTTACCATACAAAACTACTGGAATAATTAACTACTATTTTGTTTTTAATCATTTATTGGTAAAATAAATATACCTGATAGGATCCTATTGTTAAAAAATAAAAATAAATAGTACTTATATTTTGAGATAGGTAAAAAATTTTCTGAATTCACATTAGAAATTACCTCATTGTAGTACGCACATGCAACTTTGAAAATATTCTTAATACCTATTTACTAATTTAGTTTTGTGTTTATACTATATATTTCATTTTAAATTATTTAGATTTTCTAATTATTCGTGTGTTATTAAATAAAACTTTACTTTTCGTTGTATGATTTTTATATTCTTTTGAATATCAATACAATATAATTATGTCTTTAGGACTGCATAATTATTGTATTTCTTACTGCGGTTGGTAGAAAAAAAGAACTCCGATGATTAAACATTTTAATAACTCAACTATAAACATTGGTGATTTGTTAGTAAAACTGTCAAAACATAAAATTAGAATAATTTAAACTTTAGAAAATAAAAGTATACTTAGGCTTAGGAAAAAAAAATGTTTTATTTTTTTAGGTTTAATGCTATAATGAGAGGAGAAAAATATTTTTTAATTTATCTATAGATATATAATTTAGGAAATTTAATGTGTAGGTATGTATCCTTATATCGGATCTATATTAGTAGATAATAATATCTGATGATATTCCATATTTATTTATAAGTAGTTCAATTAGTTCATATTAATATATTAAATTTTTATATGTTTGGTTTAAAATTTCATATTAAATCTTTCGACGTTTCAATTAGAGTTAGAGAGGGATAGTATTATGCTGAAACTTTTACCTTTTATTAGTGTTACATAATGTACAATAAATCATTATTTGTTTCCGTTGTCAACAATATTTAATTTTTGCACTTATATTTACTAAAATAGCCAATTTGATCTTCCATATTCATACAGCGGTATCACTATTATTAGCCTATTTTATATTCTAGTCAATTAAGGTGACAATTTACGCGCATATAAAACTCTTTACAAGTGCAAAAAATATTCACTGATAGTCCTCTAAAAAAAAAGTAGGTTAGGTCACTCTTATTTAGAAAATGTCGTTGAAAAAATGCCCAACAACAACGAGGAAAGAACAAGGTACAAATTTAGTCAAGAGAAATCAAACCAGACGTTGAATAGGAAACCCATAACGGGTCAGGACTAGTAGATCTGTCGATCCGTCTGTCTGTTGCGTTGTCGTCATTCAGCAGAACAGACCGCTGCGACACTGCAGTAGTTGTATGTATGCAGCATGTTGTCATCGAATTCGCAGTGAGCGTACCGGTATCTAAAATCGGTTTTGTGATGTATACAGATCATCCCCGGAAAATGCGCACAATCTAGTAACTCAAACTTCAGTAGTGTCTTATTTTATTTTTCTTCGAAGAGGTGATTACGTTTATAACATCTATACGATATACCGTGATAATGCATTGTAAAAAAAATAATAACAGAAAATAAATAGTTTCTATATTATAAATAATTACGACACTTTTTTATCATATTATATCAAGATTTTAAAAAAACTAAATCTAAATTGTTGAATTGATTATACTACTGCCAAAATGTACGAATTTTCGATTAATCAGATTAAAATATAATATATATATATATATTGGTCGTTTTGGATATATTTTTATAGACACGATGTATAAATTATTAACAAATAACAAATATTAAACAGCTATGACTAGAATAAATAATTGCTGTTAATACTGATATAACAATTTGTCTCTATTTATAAAAAAATCTTAAACGTTTATTATGATACAAATTGAATTTAAAATGTAATAATATCCTTGTATGGTTCAATTTATAAATGCACATATAATATATATTGTGTACCTATACACTATACAGTTTAAAGTATAATACTGTATAATGATAAATACTTTATTTTATGATCTATATTTTCAGTTTAAAAATACTTTTAAACGCTGTAAATTACCCAGTTGTTGGTATTTAAGACAGTAAATTCATATGATGATTTAAGGATAAATTAAATTTTTACCAGAACTTATTATTTCTATTTGGAATTAAAAGAAAATAACTTTACTTGGCGAAGATATAATATATCGCTAGTTATAATATTAATACATCCCTTCCTATGTTTTTGTTTTAATATTTTGAATCAAATTTTATGTAATATGTACCTACCTTTATGTATTTAAAATACGAAATTGCCTATCATATAAATATATAGGTAATACATTTTGACATCACTCTTATAAATCGTATATGGATGTATATTCTGTATCTATATTATTATGTATTTTCAACGTACACACGGCATTTTATAACTGATATTCAGTACTTAGTAACAATGTATTAGATGTACAAATTATATACAAGACTATGTATATGATGTATAAGACATTAAAACTTACTCTGTTATTTTATTAGAGTTCTGTTTGTAGGTTTTTTCTTCAAGTTAATTTTTCACGGGCGACGTGTGAAGAAGTGGGAGGATAAAATATGGTCTTATGTAGGTACATGCCGAGGGAGAGGCCTATTATTCAGATGTGTTTAGAATTACGAAACATGTTGGCTGTTTAATTAAACTCGTGACATAGTTAAGAATATATTTTAATATCTTAAAAAATGCTTGATAGATTTTCATAACTTTTTTTGTTTTTAAAATGTAGAATTTCGTTTATGAAATCAACTTAAGCTATATACTGCGGTCACTAGGTCTTAGAGGGTCATATACGTGACCTGGTTCGCCATGCATGTGTCGTTAATTTGTAATGCTAAATAATAAATAATTTGATGGTGTTTCCCCTTTTTCAGTATATTATAATAGACTATAGTTCATTTGAATCGTGTTCTTACAATTTCAATCTAACAACATTAGATTACATTACATTACATCACTCCGGCCATACTTAGATTCAATTATATTATTGCAGCAGTATAGATTATCGATATTGGAATAAATATTTTAAAGAGAATTTATAATCTCAAATGTTCTAAAACTTTAAATACGTAATAATAGAAGAATATTAGTTTGTACATTTAACATTCAAAAGTAAGCAGTTGTATTTACTTACGAGTTACGACTTTCAAGCTACATTGATGGCACATCTTAAATATACGTTTTTACTTTCACTTAAATCGAACTAATTAATATAGCTCTAGTGAAACTATTAAAGTACCAATACCTAATTAAATATATATACTGAATAAACGTAATAGGGTTATAAAGTTTAGATGATCTAAGTAGTGAACCAACATATTGCGGAGTATCTCTATGCTATTCCACTTTGTTTATAAATATTTTATAAGTTTTCAAATACTTATAGGTTAAAACTAATTAATTTAACTCATTCAAAATTTGATTTTTATATACTAAAATTCTTAGAAAAATGTATAAAAAAAATGTAAGTTGTCATTAAAAAATTAAAAATCAATAATAAGTTAAATTTATTTTTCAAGTGTTATTTTATAATGAATTCTAATAAGTAATTTAAAAAATTTACTTTTTGTTGTAATAATAAGTGTTAATTATTGTTTAAAATATCACTCAATATATCTATGTAGGTATTGTTATGCATAATTGTTTATACCTAATTAAAGAACACTTTTAATTATGATATATGAATGACTTGTATAAGTACTTAGTTTTTTTTATAGTTGCGTTAAATTAAAAAAAAAAATTGTTCAGTTATGTTTTAAACAATTGTAATAACAAATATTTATTTTAACCTTCTTAATATTAGTAATAGAACAGAATTAGGTTAGTTACTCTGACGTTATTGTATTCATAATATATAGTATTATAAACTTAAAGAAATGTATACTCTGCTACAATAAAACCATTTTATAAAAATAATAATTTAATATTTCAAAACAAATTAAAATAAAATGTATTACAGTTGAATTTAGAGATCATAATTCTATAGCTGAGTATAGGTATACATTTTATTAAAAACTGTAGTTCCATTTATTCGTTTATAGCTATAAATGTATGTATATATTTCTCTTCTTGTGTAATTATATATATTATTAAAATGTGTGTGTGTATGTGTTTTGAGTGCTCTAGTTGTTATAGGAATAAATCGCTATAATAAAAAGCCAAAAACTGCAACATGAATTAATATTATATTTATATTGTTTAGATTGGTTTTGTTTGTTTTTTTGCAACACTTGTCCCATGCGTATTGTAATGCAGTGTGTATTTTTAATCAGACTTGCGTGGTATTCAAAATACTTGTATATAACAAAAATAATCATGTTTTGATTAACATGAAACCTTCAAACTTAAAATACGGAAGTATACTAAAAAAGCATGCACGGCTCTATACAAAGAGAATTCATACACCTATGTCCTATATATATATATATACATTATGCATTTACAGTATACAGGGATTATATTCTATACCTATACTTTGATATTTTACGAGTGGTCTAGTTTTCAGAGGTTTTCTCATAATTTAATTCTTTATACATTTCGGTAAATCATTGTCTAAAATTCAGGATCTTAATAATTGTTTAAGTAACTTACTATGCGAAATATTTTAAAAATCTACGCAAATGATAAATATTATTAATTATTATGCACAATCTGCTGTATTTTTGTTGTTGATATTTTAGATCATAGATTTGTTAAGTAATTTTTGTGTAATAATCAAATTCCTTAATAGGAGAGTCCTGGAATGTGCGTCGTCTGAAAGTCTAACAATAAATTATATATATTCTACTTGTATTTATTGTTGGAGACGCTGATAGAGAATTTTGATAATGTCAAAACACAAAAATCAATAACTTATTATGCTGTTTAACAGACAAGATTATGTAAAGTCGAAGGGACATCGTTCGTTTGCACCCCTTTCCTTCAGTGTTCGGGGGTTGATTGTGAGTCATATGCAAAATCAGCCCGGCCATCTTTTTTTGTTCGTCATATACCATTACCATCATGTGTCCAACTAAAATATTGACAATTTTAGCTCAGGTCTCACTCTTACATGGTCGTAAAAATAATTGAACGTTGCAATTTATACACAATATTTTATTTTCAATTTTGTTTTCCAAATTCCAATATTTAACCTTTTTGGTTTCTTAAAGGCGTACATTTATATAGGTATATTTAAATATAGGTACACTGCACTACTGTTGTAGTATTGCAGATTGGTGGTTTAAACTTATACCGAAGTATGATTTAAACTGCGCTCGTTATATTCGGAGTAAATCATTATTATGTAATATATTGTTTTAAGCATTTAATACGATATCAAAGACTGTATAGTTGAGTATAATATAGTGGAATATCGTGATATAATACATGTAGATTAAGGTAATAATATAATATTCGTTTACACCATATTATATTATACATCATTACAGCTCCTTTCTTGAGTAGACGATAATCCTCGACTATATAACCTCTGTAATAGGACCACCTTGGCGCACGATCGTTGTTGTCAGACGGACATCATGTGGAAAACACACGCAATATCCGCTGCTGCACTGTTGCAGGTATTCAGAACTTGCGCTCGAGATAAGAGGCGGCGGCTATTGTGCGACGGACGGACGCGTGGAGGAGTATAATATAGAGACTGAATGGGAAAAACAAGAAAATCGCGCGGGATCGCGTATACCGTTGCGCCGCTCGTCATATATATATTTAATATATACCTGTGTATATTATATACACAAACACCGACCCACATGTGACCACAAACGAGTCACACCCGTTTAACTGTACTTTACATGTGCCCGTCGTAATTATTGGGTCTGTTGTGTTGTCGTTATTCTATTATTTTTTCTTTACCATTCTTTTCCTTTTTTTTTTCAATCGATTTGCATTGTTCTTTTGCATGCGGATTGCAAGTCTGGTTTAAGTTGGCCGGCGAATTATGCGGTTTAATATCTATGTGGTATATTATATTTGTATTTACGATTGCAGCCCTTGATCGCGTTCGCTGAAGACCGTAGAATGACTAGAATGTCACGCGAGTACCTATAATATATTATAATGTCATATTATACATATTATAGTAGTATTGTCACATATATAATAACGAACGCATAATATTACAAGAAACACGAGTATATATAATATTATACTCAATAATCCAACGTTGAACATCTACGAAAAACTTTTACTTTTTCAAAATATCATTTGTACTCCGATTTTAATTTTCTTTGCTTACTTTTTTTTAATCAGTTGGTATAAAATAAAACAGATAAAATATAAACATTCTGTATACAGCTGTAAATAATACACATTTATATGCAAATAGAAACCTCAACAAACATTAAAAAAAATATAATTATAAAAAAAATAAAATACTGCTTGCGTCATATCAGAGTATTTTATTATTATTATAGTCTGCGTATGTTTAAAAACAACGATATAAAAAATATTACGTCTATATTTTTCTTACTTTTTTTTGTTAATTTAATCAATAACATTTTTTTCCAAGTATATAATCTAAAATATTATTTTGTAAGATAATAGATTATCAATACATTTAATATAATGTCTATTGGCTGTATGGACTATAATAATATATTGGGCCTATTGTATAAATAATAAATATAGGTTACATAATATTATAGCCTATAGGATGTGTTATTGATTTTCAACAATTATTTTTTTGATTGAGTCGAGCGTGTAAAAATTTAGTGTTTTAGACGATATTAAATTTATCACACGAGGTACTAATAAATATCATTCAACGTACCTACCATTGCCAGCTATTAAGTCCGTCATAATTTATTTAATGGTTTTCATTGATTAGTGCATTTCACATTTTGTGACTGCAAATACAATTGTATGTAAATTTAAAATTGCAAATATAATTTTAAACAACGCACGTTTGCAGTTTAATTTTCTGGCGAAATATTACCTATCTAACAATCTATAATAATTAGTTATTTTTTGATTATTGCTTTAAATAAGTACATATTGTTAGTTAAATTATAAGATGATTATTTAGGTATGAGTAAAATTATAGACACGAGACGATTTGTATCTATGCTTATAATAAGTTATAAATTATAATGCTTACATTCTTAAAAGAAAACCATTTTTAAGATTCAGTCTTAAAGTCCCTATAGGTAGGTATGAAAATCATTAAACAGTTATGATTTATCAGTTATCAGTATTAAATACTTTGTAGATACTTAACATATTATGTGAGTACGCGAACGACGCATTATTCTTATTATTTCCTTGGCGTCTTCACCCCGCACGTGTGTACAGTATACTTTATACTGTATATACTGTATAATGTATATAATATGTACTCACACACGACACACAAACACGCTTAGGTATATATATAATTATTGTTTTTGACGCCAGTAGAGCGGTTCCCGGAGGAGCCAAAGGTAGGAAAAAAAATAAAATTCCAATTAAACCCGTCGCCGCCGAACTGACTTGGTAAGCATGCACAGTGCACCACGCCACACTGCCGCCGCAAACGACGAGTTGGAAATATTATTATATGCAAACCGTGTAATTATCATCATCGAAATGCTTAGAATGCCATTACACATACACACGCGCGCGCGCGCGTATATCGTTGAGTGTTTAATAAACGCACATAAATGTGTATCGTTTAAATAGGTAGATTGTCGGCGGAGAATCGCTATATAAAATAAAAGGGAACAATTAATGCCACCATTGACTATTCACCTATCTAGGTAAAATAATAATAATATTCATAAAATATACATGTATAGCAGTTGGTGTTGTCAACGTATTATCACTTCGACGGTATGTATAATAAATTCTGAAGATATTATTCAATTTTTTTTTATAAAATTAATAATATCTATAATATTATTATATCTGACTCTACAACGGTATAGAGCCGGTAATAATCAGTGTATTATATAAGTAGTATATAGTATTTAAGCGTTCGGCTGTGCAGTGTTCACGAGGATATCACCATATTTATTATATACTGCAGCATACGGTAACTTTTTTTTTATGTTTCGTCCCACCCCGAACACTCTTCCTTTTCGTGTATATTTATTTTTTCAATCGCCATCATAGCTCGGCGCGCTTTTAGTTGTGTAAAACATAACGGGTTCCCCGTCGGTTGATCGACGCAACGTGTATAATATAACTAATATAAGTATACATGTACACAGAGAACGGCATCATCAGAGATTACACTGCGTTTTTCTCGACGTAGCGTCGTATATATTGATGTTTTATTCGAATAATAATAATAGTGGACAAGTAGTATTCGGACTTGTGGCTTATGCTATCCGTGTTCACTGCACACATATGCAAGCGTGTTAATGATAGGCGTGAGCGGTGAGATTATATTGAGAACACGTTTGGGAAATGTTGGTGTGTGTGTGAGTTTCTTGACGTAAAATAAAATAATAATAATCGTTTTACAAACGAAGGTAGTTGGGTTGATGACGACTCTATGTATTATTATAATACCAGAAAATAACGCGAGGTGAAACTCGTAAAATGTAGATTTTAGTACGAGTCTCTCAACCCCAGTTAGAGTAGTATATTGTATAATATATAGGTACAAACGACCACGACTACAAGTATTATAGTAGTAATATTATCATTTTTATCAGATTTAATGACCATTGAGAGAAAAAAGTGCTATCATATAAAATAATAATTTTACATAAGTCACAATGTCCTAAATATAATCAACATTTAAGAAATATTTGCACGCTTACTTAAATATTTGTAAATGATGTACATCATATGTCTCTACATATAAATATACAATAATAATTATTATAATATGTTATATGTATATTAACTATACTTAGTACCTATATGATAATTAAAAATTAATAAAATTCTTTAATCAATTTCCATATATTAGTTATTTTATATATTTGAGTCATAAATATTTATGTGTAATTGAATAATAATAATAATTGCTTTTTAAAATTTCAACATTTGATATTCTATAATATATTTCTTTGCTGATATTTAATTTTAGTGATCTAGATTCAATTTAAGTGACCTAATATGCATAGATGGTTTTTATAAAATTGATTTTTGTCCTCAATTTTATAATAATATAATTTTATTTTATGGAAATGAAAATCACCACTGTGACAATCGTTATTTTGTTATTTCTCTAACCATCAAATAATCTATATTATAAACCACAAAAAATAATTCATGTTATTTTTAAATTGTCTTCGTATTTTATTTGATATTTTACCAAATATTTCACTGACAAGTTTGGAACTATTTTAAATATTTCACTACTTAGTACCTACCTTTAGATATAACTGTACAACTATTAAATTTAATATATATCTAGGTACCATAAATTAAACATCTCGTAAGGTATATTATTTGGAAAAATAACTCATAATAATAGATGTGGATTCAATTTCTTATAATTTATCATGTAGGTATTATGATTTTCAAAGTTTAAATGATATAAATAGTTAATGATTAAAGTTATCTGTACTAAATAGGTAGCTACTTTCAAAATATAGTTATTTCATGGTGTATAATATCACAAGTATTATTTGACTATATAGGACATAGGTGTTCACTATGGACTGTACTATCATTACATTCGACAACGACCAGTAATATATTTAGGAATTTTTATGAGGAATAGAGTTCCCTCTATTTTTATACTTTTCCAAACACAAGTTAAGTGGAGCTTGTTGATGACCAATTCATTTGTCCAATAAAATTGTAATTTGAATTAATCGCATACCAACATCTGTCGCACTAGGGTATGTTCTTAATAAGTCGTATCTGTCTTTTATGTTATGTTGAAAATCCACAAAGCAACCGATAGTCTACCGTAATAATAATATTATTAATACGTAGATACTATTGCCTATGTAATTGCACGCGTAATTCTCAGTCTACGTACATTCGCCGCCGCTACGAAGGAACTCAGAGTGACGAGACCAAAACACACTTATCACACATCGTTTGACGGACGCGCGTTACTGTAGGTCAAGGACGTAAAACATTATTAACACCATGTGTGAGAACCATCGTTGTCACACTAGGCGGGTGTAATGTGATTTTAATTTTTCCTACTTTACGGTTCATATAAACGTACCACTACACTAGTCTCGGAAACTATTGTTTATACACGTTAAAATTTTAAAATAGACACAGTACGCACATCATATAACTATTTAGAACTAAAATAATAATTAATATTATAATATGATATGTAAAGTTTACGCACATATAATAATATGTACCTATGATATAACACTTTTATGTTTATTAAATCCAATTCTTGGTTATTGGATGAATTATTTATTACCATAATAATTGGATACATAAATTCGATTGAGATTGGGCAATCGCGTGGAGAATAAGATTGGAAAATGAATAATGATGATAAAAATAATAACATAAACTGACTATTTAATACTCCTTGCCCTCGACGGCTGTTAACGAGGCATGTATTTTTTTAAATATGTAGAGCTAGATGTATAGTAGGCTCGGGGGACTTAGGAAAGTGCTTGTAATAATATTGCGTTTGAAATCTCATAGACCGTAGCTACTATACATTATAGTATATAGGTAACTATATAAGAGCGCAGTCCATACGTCGCACACGCTGCAATGTGTAACTGCCATGATTAACAGTCTTTCCCAAAAAGAGACTTACCGGCGGCCGGTCTTGTAGTCCGTAAAACGTAGGTACATTTTGAAATATATTTTACATAGATACATGCATTTACTCTTGGCACCTAATTTACCTTATATTGTATTATTATTATTACTACTATATAAATTGTAATTTCTTCATGATTTGTATATATTTGTAGAACGTATTTGATTTACACGAGTTACGACCCTATAATATACAATACCTTCACTTGAATCATAAACTGCTTTTCTGTACATCAAGAACAATAATTAAACTTGAATCGATAATATTAAAACGAGAAATTGAAGTACGACTTATTTAAATTGTTATTTAATAAAAAAAAATATAAGTAATTTATTTATTATCTATACCTAGAAGTACTGGTACTAGTAAATGTTATGAGTGTTTTAGTGAACTTTTATCATATTAATAAAAATGAGTTTTACTTATAACTCTTTTTAAAATCAAAAACTTTTGAAACTGATGAGAAAGTCGAAGTGAATAGGTCTAATTATAAATGGTATGTCTTATTAAGATATGATTTATTATTAATACTTTAAGCCTGATAAAAGTTAGTATATCACTTCAAGGACTGTGTAGGTCGATGAACTTGCAGTGCTCAATGTTAAAAACATATTGTTAAACATAGTATATTATATTATTATATATAGACATATAATGTCATTGAAATCCATATTGTCAATATTGGCTTACTATGTAGGCATACGTATATAATATTAAGCAAGTATAGTATTTAATATATATATATATATAAATAGGTACTTACTACATTATATAGTCGAAACTTTTCCCATTGTTCGCTTTGTTCGCTAAGGTCTACTTGTATATAGACCTTTGAAGCCGAACCCTTTTATTTCATTATCAATCAATATGTTGATCGACTGTATGATATACCTGCAGTAGCAACATCGGTTAAATATCAAAAAATTATGCATATACTATGTATAATAATACAATATTATATAATACATAATAGTATTATATATTTATATTTATACAAGGAGAGTCAAATGTGTTGCAATACGAGTAGTTCTGGACGTGGTGTATAAATATATAATAATATATATTATATAGTGTCATTATTTTTTTCCTATATTGTTCGTACAATAAATAATGTTCGGACAGCAACGGGCTTGTACAAAACGAAGGAGAAATAAATGTCAACACATGCGCGCGTATGAATATTATTATATTATAATTTATAATGTATGAGTAATCGCAATTTTCTCTATACTTTTTTATAGCAGAACGCAATACAATACTAAACATTTTTGGTCAAAAATACACATCACACACACATTCGTGTTATTATGATACAACGTTAATATCACGTACTCGTATTTGGGATATAAGTGTTTGTTATAGCAACTAAATAGAGCACCTCAGGACATTTTCGACTATTATATTTGAGAATAACTGCTTTGGTTTCACTTTCAGATTTTTTTTTTATAATAATTTCGTTGATTACATTAATTAATATAACATAACATATATCGTAGTATACGAACATACTTATTGATTGTGGCATTGTATATGAAAACGTAGAGTATCAGAGTGCCATTACTGATTTGAATTCTTGTGTGTATAAAATTATCAGTTAGGGCAGCGGTTCTCAACCTGTGGTACGTGGAAAGCTCATAGGTGGTACGTGAAGAAAATCTTTCTTTATAAAAACATAAACTTATACATTATCAATAACCAAAAAAAAAAGTCAAAAAATGGTCAGGTGGTACGTAAAAATTTTCAAACTGTGTAGGTGGTACGCGAATACAAAAAGGTTGAGAACCGCTTAGTTAGGGATTTATTTTTTTAATTTAACTCTTATATAATATCAATCGATTAACAAACAATACCAGGTATAATATAAGTAGGTACCTACCCAAATAAGTAAATTATGAAATTATTTACTATAAATCCATCATAATCTCATAATGGTATTAAGTGTAAGTGTATAACTATTTCTCAATAATAATATTTAAAGTAGTGTAATTTATATTTTCTAGTAATTTAAAAAATGGTTGTATTCTTTTATACTACATAAATTAAAAAATAATAAAAAAACACCTATTTTAACGACTATGAAGATGAACTTAAGCATTTTTTACTTTTGTATTATAATAAATAGATATATCTACAGTAGGTAGTTATCTTTATAAATAATATATCAAAGACCTAAATCTACAAACCATTTAACATTTTTTTAAATTCTAAGTTTTACCGGTATGACAATAATATGAATCGTATATTATTCAGATATATGTTATACGTATGTAAAATATACATGTAAAACGAGAATTTGAAAACTCGCTGTGACGGTTTCACGGTTCATGCCAACATAAGTTTTACACACAACGGTGCAACTCAATAGGTGTAATTTAATTTTTTTTTTTCGTGACCACATTGAAACATGCTTATTACGTCGCGCGTCTGGGCGAATAATAAAACAACTGTTTTTTTAATTACTCATCTGCTGTTTACAACATTCGTTAGCTTAGGACGAACAAAACAGTAGTAGCTATATTGCAGGATTGAAAATTACATCTAATTTATAGATATAATTATAATATATGATGATTTTGTTGGTTTATATTATTTTCTTAATACATTAAGCAAGTACGTATTTGATATTTATCATTATATACCTACCTATATCATATTATATTTGTTGAATTTTTAAACTTTAATATCTGTTAAATACCATTAAAATTAGAGCAAAACGTGTGTCGAAAGTCTTCCTTGTTAAACCTTTTCTTTCACTAATCCTGTGATAAATCTAAGAAGTCGTTAAAAATTCTGACTAATCCATCAGATATGACAGGTAAAGAATTAGAAGACATACAAGTACTAAATTCATATACTTATATGAACTGTGTCGTTGGCTTGTAAGCAAATTATAACCTTTTGACCTGACTATATATGATGAATCTAGATAAGGAAGTTATGTTGATTTTTATTCGTAAATGGACTGTATATTTATTAAAAAATGTTTTCAAAAATTAATGAATAATGATTATAAATGATATAATAACCAGTGTAGAAACTAATCTCGTTATAAGATATTTATTACGGTTTGATTTTTTAAGACAATTCATGAATCAATATTTATTTTACTCTATTATATTAACTGTATTTAAACATTACCTACGAAATGTATATCAAATATAATACGTTTATGTTTCGATAATAATATATGATATTGTATTTTTTTTTCAGGCTACCAGGAAGGCTGTGAAATGTGGATATTTATTCGTTGCGCCTGGGCGAGACTTCACCAACCCTATCAATCGAACAAAAGTAAATATTTTAACATATATCTATGTTTAATTTATCTATTGTATAGGTACTAGTTTATGTTATATCGTAAATAGAATTTGAAAATAATTGAGTTATAAAATGTGTATAAGAAATTTTTGTACGTGCTACAATTCTACAAACGAAGTTTTAAGTTTTTCAATAATTCAATAAATCATTTCGTAAAAATGATTATATTTTTAAAAATGAATGGCTTAAAATTTATTAAAACTTCAATAATTAATATGGTTGTAATTTTTGATAAATTAACATTTTTAGATTATGATGATTAGGTTTTATTTGTTTAGTTTTATTTAATCCGGTTGAAAAATATTTCGCAGCCACATTAAAATTAAAAAAAAATATCTACGCTTAAATGGATCATTAAGAGAATTATAAAATTAACGAATTTGTTTGTCTTAAAGAATACTGTTTTGCTCCATTAAACCCTGGCGAATCAGGTTTTTTTACCTGGTAGACATTTTTTCGAATCGCAAAAACCAGTCGATCGGAAATAGTGAAAGTTATCAATGATGTTTTCACCTAAGGGATAGATGATATTATTTTGGTTTCTCTTTTTTTTTATCAGAAAGTTTTTGACCATAATTACATTTTGAATGGGATAAGAAGAGAACTATTACAACAGTTGGTCGTGGTCAGTGTGTGTATATAAATATAATGGTCTACCATAATAATGCAGTAATGATCACAACTTGTTTTTTTTTTTTTACTCTGAGATAATTTTTCCTCTATACACTGTAGTGTGCATACATTGTTCACGAATGTCGTGTGTGAGCTAGTAAAAATTAATGTCTGTGGTACACAACATTATAAACGTAGTAAGTATCTAAAACCAGAAAACTTTTATCTGAGGTCTACTTTGATGTGTTTTTTTCGTGTTACTATGATTAACGAAAATTGCCTATTGTTTTCGTAACGTGTCATGCATACCTGTCTATACTTATAGATATATTCATGTGATTCTTTCATAGTCCTTTAAGGTTATGTTAAGAACACAACGTACATTATATATATCTTAAATAGTATACTTCAAGTATACGATTATAAACTAAACATTTTATTCTTAAAAAGTCAACAAACTCATTGGATTTTTATAAAATTACAAAAATATATGTAAAAAAAAAAAAAATTATAATGAATAATATATTTTATTCGAGTAAAAATTACATTTTGATGATTAAAATTCAGTCCATACTTTGCTCTGTTGAAAATGTTAAGTGATTCACATTTATTTTATTACAACAGTGGAACTGTATACTCACATATTGCAACGTCTGTATACTGATTAAATATTTAAAAATTAAATTATTACATGTGAATCAAGTTTAAAAATAAGATTTTATAATCATCGAAAGTATCTTATTTTTAATAAGAAAATTATTAGTTTTGATCTGAAGCTATCTTCACGTAATATAAAAATAGTTTATTTTTATTTGTATTTTATTGAAATAAATCTATAGTCCTTACATTTTTTTGTGCAATAAGTAGATTTAATAAGTGACATATAGTGAAAATAGTTAAAAAATCATAAATACGATTATGTACAATTCTGATATATACTATTGTATTATGTTAGGTGAATTAAATTATTAATAGTGGTAGATATGTGTTAATATTGTTATCATTCATTATTTAAAATAGGTTTATTAAAAAATTATTTTGTTTTTAAAATCAGTTTGTCTAGATTAAAATGCTTACTATTAATGTTCACAGTTTTATTTCGATGTAAATAAGTAGATTTTCAAGTACTTTTTTTAAATAAAATAGATCATTTTTAATTTTATAATTGTAATATTTTGTTTAAATTTTTAAAACCTATTTAAATAAGTTATTATGGCAAGTCATACTTTAACAG
>VUJU01000236.1:58014-98186 GCA_009835225.1 Aphis craccivora
TTAAATGTTTGATAGATTATTGATGTATGTACCTAGTATAATAATTGAAAAATCAAAAAGTTAAAAAGAATCTAGTTTCAGAACTTATAACTATTTAATTTAGGGAATTTAACTAATTTTTTTTATAATTTAATAATTTATTTATATTCATAAATAAGGTATATAAATTATAATTATTTATAGTTAAGCATGTTACATGTATACGCTATACTACTATTCTCTTATTTATTTGTCATTGAATATAGTCGAAATCAATATTGATCATATTATATATTACTTCTACGTATAATTTTAATTTTAATAAATTATTAATGTATTATATTTATTATGTATTGTTTTTTTAATTTAGGTATTCATTTAGTTTTTGTTAAAATTAAAATTAATAACGTTTTATTGTTGACTACGCCGTTCAATCCGTTAAGTTTAGACATAATATTGTCGTGTGAATCGTATTTTAATTTAAGATAAACCTGCATTAAAGATTATATTAATGATTTATATGACGAGTAGTGAATGAGTACATATACTACATAATATACCAAATGGACTGTAGTGCAGGAGAAACACGAAGAGTAAAAAATATATACGCTATTTTAACGAAACCAGTCCGATAGTTGTCGGTTGTCTACAGGGAGTTGTCGTTGTTTCAATAGGAAATAATTTAATACGTTTTACAGAACAGTCTTCGTAATTTATTTTTCATTTTCATGGCGTGGTTTACAGAATGGTATCAAACGCAGGTATTTTCCCATTTTCCTGTCTGTTTTAAAGTAAATGTATTTCAGTATTTGGAAAACGCACACAGTTCATACTGTTATCCTTTGTATATAAGAAATACATTTTTTTTAGTCTCACAGTTCTATAGTCTTTGTGCTCAGTATATATTCCCTGAGTTTTCATTGTTGTACTAGCTGGCGTAAACAATAAACCGTGTATTCATGCAACTCCTCTGGTGATATGAAAATACGGTACACTACCCTGTCATCATGTTTGATATTTATATATAGGATGCACGCCCCCTACACCACTTAAGACTACTCGCACACCCTGTATAGTAAATATAATAGGTAATATAATATACATTACTCGGTATGGCGTATATATATTTATACGACGTAATACGTATACACTTCTTGTTCGTTGTTGTATTCCTATACCCGGAGTAAGATAGAAACAGGATGGGTATACGTGTTCGTCACGTAGTATTGTTATTAACGGAAGACGACTGTAGTTGAAAAAATTAACGGTCAAAAAATAAGGAAAATAATACATGTGATGAAAAAAAAAAAATACCAAACACGGATAGTGGCTGGAGTCAAAGACAACGACAGTGACGACGAAGACGACGTGACTTCGGTCGTCAGTCAACCCGAACAAGCACGTAACAGATGATCTTTTTTTCATATTTATAATCACACAATATATATAATATTATATCGTACATATATAGATTTCGTTGTTGATGAATTTATATTTTAAAAATGATATAAATTTACTGAGTATTCATACTTCTATCTCATTTTCGCATATCATCTGCAGCAATAGAAATAATACATATCTTATTACAGCCAAATATATCCCGTATATGATATATCGGGGGTCTCCAATCTACGGCCCGCCAAGCTAATTAATGTTTTGAAATATAAAACAAATTTTGAATTATAAAATAAAAAAATATATAAATAAACACACATTTTTTAAATAAATATTATCTATTCTTATTTATTTCTCAATTGCATAACCTATATTTTCCTAGATAGACAACAATTTTTCTTTTTTTTAGACTACACATTTCTAAAAATGTTAGCCCGCGATGCAAAAGCGTATATCAAATTTGGCCCACCGTAAAAAAAGTTTGGAGACCTATGTGATATATTATTTATTTTTTTAATTTTGTATATCTTGATGCACTATTTTTAATCAAATATGTTTTTTTTTTTATGTATACGAATTTATTATATTATTTTTCTTTATGATTCCTAAAATCGGTTGATAAGAGAAAAAACTAGTTAAAATAATTTTTTTAATATTTTCTATCATTTGAATTTGTTCGCATACAAAAACGAAGATTTTCCGTTGAAATAGACGTTATTGGTATTTCTTTCTGACAAGTCTTCTGACTAGAGCCTGCGCCTCTTGACAAATATCACATCTTCGAGTTGGAATACGTATCCCGTTTGTTTTTCCTCTTTTAATATGACGTAATATACAACAACAACGCCCTTTATTTAGTGAGTGTGTATGTGTGTACGTAGGATTTTTCTTCTTCATCATTGGACATATATAATAATAATAGTAACATGCAATACAATAATAATGATCGGTATACGCGGGAACGACGCATTGTCTTTTTGAGTAGGCGTTGCTGGAAGGACAGTGTGCGGTGCGTGCCTTCTCGACAAAACGCGTACACATATTATCATACGCCGCCGGTCGAACAGTCGTCGTCGTCAAATAATTGTATACACCTAATATAATATATTTTATAGGTACATCGGTGTTACCAAATGAGGATGGCTCGCGTGCACATAGGGCATATACGCTACGGACAGGCGGGAAACGTCATCATCGTCGTTATGTGCATTTCGCATTGTTACGCCGTGTGGGCTAGACTAGGCCACGTGCCGAGCCCCCCTTTTTTGGCATTCGGCGTGTGACGAAGGCCAGATCCATACCGGATAAATATTTATAGATCAATATAAATAATACAATGATGTTGAAATCAAATGACGTTGACTATTATATTATAGATTTAAATACGTATGCGCGCCATAGAAACGTTAAACTTCTACAACAATTGTTGTTATCGCCGACCGTATATACCATATTATAGCACAAGAACCCTACTGTTTCAACAATTTTTATTAGAAAAGTTGGCTGAAACAGCTGTAATTCATTGGCTAATATAAAGATCGATTGAATTGTAAGACCTAATATACTCGTAGTTTGAAAGGTAAATATTACTTTACTAATATGTTAAACTCTACTTTTAGCTTACATATTTACAATCTACTTACTTACACTATCTATTAAAATTATAATTAGTAATTATATTCAATATATAAGTATCCTGCAGTCGTCAACAGGTTTACTGAATTCAGTAAAAAGTACATACTAATATAATATTCTGTATGTTCTGTGAAACGTAAAAATACGTGCCACCTCGCGCAGCTTACACCGATAATTTAGTATTTTACGTAGGTTTTCGTAGAAAAATGAAGAACCTAGTTATATATTTATAATAGGTAGATATTTGTAGAGGTTATTACGTTTAAATAAAATAGATTTTTTTTTGTAACGCGAATAAAAATACACAAAAATACTTAAGTAATATATTAATTATACTACTATTCTCTATTTATAATATATCTATATTCTATACAACTATAAGGCGACCCATATCATATTATTCGTTAAGTTTCTCTTTTATACCCTAAAAACAGAGTGACATCGTGCTTAATCGAAGTCTGTAGTTGTTTATACGCCTATATGAACTTATAATGGTGCGATGTAGATAATAATATATAATACAATAGTCATGTAGAATCAAGGTTCGATCGGTGCAATAGCTGCATTATTATCATGTACATTGGCGCGTATACCTACCTATACGTATTTTTATTTATTTATTTTTTTTTAATCATACTATATCGTTACACGTGCGTATGTGCATTTTATGTATGACACGAATATAATGACTTATCGATTTGACCGTGTGCAGCGGCAGAGCAGAGCTGGTGGAAAGGAAACATGTAGGTATAGTATAGCTATACTTTCACTGTACGCGCTCGGGATAAGAGACCTTCGGCGGCCGCTTGATTTAATCGCGATTTCTGCATAAAACGCAGAAAATGCGTGTAATTGTCAAAATGCTATGAAAAAAATGCGTTAAAATATGCATAGTGTGTGCATACACACAAGTATAAGCCCATGGAATTGCGGTATTTTCATTTTACTGCGGCCAGTATGCTGTGCACGTCTTGAGCACTATCAGAACCATCCAGCGAACTGATAAATTTGAATCATACATCGTTTTATCTTGGTCAGAATAGTAGTATAAATGCCAAATGAAGCATTTATATTGAGATGTGTTCATTATTATACATTTATAGTTAATATTTTATACGTTATGGTTATGATGTTAAGCCAGTACCAATTTGGAATTTGACTAGGAACCTATATATATATATATTAATGTTTATATCGCAGTATCGCAATTTACTTAGATATTTAATAATACTGCAGGTATTTATAAGTGAAACGACGATTTTTCACACACATAAAACTTATCCCGTGACATATACATTTATTTACACGTATGAAGGATAAATACTGCAATAACATCGTGAGTAGAACATAATATTATCGTTCGAAATATTAACGAGTAGACTGCAGTCGTAGTAGTATACACTCGCGTATATCTAGGTATGTATTAAATATTAATGCGTATTACAGTACGGTTGCAAGTCTCGTCGAACTGATTCATCATTTTAACCGCTAGATTTTATGTTGTGTAATACTTCAAGCAATCTGGCCAGCATTGTTTTTGAAACAGCATTATAAAAATAAGTTATACCGTATATAACATGGGGCGTATGGTATTGTTGATTTCTTTTGAATGTATTTTGAAGTTTAGTAATTCCAATTTGTTATCGTAACACGTTAAATGAATATTCTTATAATTGGACTTAACTAGCCAGGTGTCGATGTTCTTTAGGTGTTTTTTACTGTACTTTGCTCGTATATCATACGTTTACACTATATTACCGACGTTAAAGACAGCCGACTGAAGTGGATTTATCCGTCAAGTAACCTGTCATCAGATCTTACCCATAAATTCATACATTCATTAAATTTGCTTGGGATTTTTTTCGCACTTGGTATTTCAAACTTAAACGTTTTTCCGAGTCATCACGCCTTACAGCCAAAGTATTTCATCGACCTTGATACTAGTTTGGTGTTGTGTTATTATACTAACAATTTGTTAACGATTTTGTAACGCACGATTCGTTCACGTTTTGTTGTTATAATTTTTTTTTTCAAACCGGTAATTAAAGTGTAATTTGCCCTGAGTCAACAGGCAGTGGTGTCTATAACATGATAGTAATAAAGGTAACATGTATTTAATATGTCCTTGAGAATTCAGATAAACTTTGATGATACACACGTATCTTTTTTCTGTAATACCAGAATTGTAAGGATTTTTTAAATATTTATTTTACATTAAAACTATTGAGTAAACTATACTTTCGTATTTGGCTCTAATCTTCTCGTAACCTATTTATTATATACTATATTTAAAAAAAAAACTTTATTACTTTATTGTTTCATTCAAAATAATAATGTTATGAATAAAATGGATAAAAAAGAAATATCTAGCTGTTTAATGTTTTTTATATAATGATATATGACAATCAATACTAAGAATTATAATTCATATTGTATACACTATATTTCATAATTGTTAATTGATCATTTGATATACTGATGCATTTTTAGTTATTATAATTAAAATGATCTACATTGTTATTAGTTAAAATATATTACATAGGTATGCGCGAGTTTTAAAAGATAATCAAAATGAAAAGGTAATTATTATACATGGTAATGTAAGAGTATTATATTTATTATTATATTATCAGAAAAAAATAATAAGTATAAGTATAAAAATTATTATTATTCACTTTATTTTTAACCGATGCTTTTAGTTACAATAATATATTAATATTTTACGTATGCTATTATAAGTTATAAGTTAGAAGTTAGAGTTATAATCAACAACAATAGGTTTAAACATTTAAATGAATTCTAGTTCTCACGTTTCATGTATATATAATTTAAATAATTTCAAAATAGATCAGAATATATAACTTCATATGTTCGGAATTAAACTTGAAAATACATTTTTTTTATATATAGGAATATGCCTTTTTATTATTAGCATGTTTTATATTTTTTTACAAAATGTTATTGTCATAAACAACATTTTCGAAAAAAATATATTATTTATCACTATCATATTTTAAGTTGTTTTAGTTTTTTAAATGATTTATTTTTGATTTCATATTGCCGTCTAATCAGAATATTTTGATACATTTAAGTTATATTTATATTTCTAATGATAAGTTGATCAGTTATAGTTTATAAGTATATTTAAAGTTTACTGGTGATAACTAATGAACTGAGCTTTAGAAATTAAATTTTTATGCATCGAAATAGTCAGAAAAATATTTTAGCTTGGAATTCAAAATTTAAAATATTATCATTTAAAAATTAAAAATAATTACGATAAAAATTTTTCGTTTTTTTAAATCCTGTTGTTTTGCAATCAGATCAAATAATGTAAGATTGTAATTTTAAAATATTAAGCGTAGACTCTTAAACAGATCATCATATGCTGCAATCGAATAAACTTATATTTTATGTGTAAGATTAAAATGAAGAAATATTTTTGAGATTATTTGTGATAATAATAAATTGATAAACCAAACAAATAGGTATATTTTAATAGAACATATTATAAAGTTCAATAAAATAATTATGTAATTTACATATAAAATTTGCCAATATTATTGCTGTTTATTAGTTTAGATAATTATTTTAATTCCATACTGTAACAATAAATTATTGTGCAGACAGCTGTTAATTTCAATAAAATAATGTCAGCTATATTTGTAATTAATACTAAGTATCTATGCTATATATTACACTATGTATAAGTGACCTTCAAATTTATGATCAAATCGATTCTTTTTAAATTTATACTTATTCACTCGACATTACTTTATTCGTCCACCTATAACTATATGTTATTAATATAAGTTATTGCTTGTGATTAATATTATGAAAACAACCCAAATTTATCTTTCTTATTCTATGGAAGATGTTAGAATTATATATACGTGTACATAATATTGTCAAGAAATTGTTTTATTATGTTTTAATTTCATGTGTTTAAATTTGCATTTATAATAATATTAGTATGTAGGCGTGACGAGTTCAAGATGAGAGTGGGAAATAATAGTTACTACTTATAATAATAAGTAGGTCGGAGGCAGATTGCGTTAAATTTGATTTTCATATACCTTAAGAAGTGCTTGAAAACGGAAGTCATATAGCTGGGAAAAGCGAGATTAATCGGTGTGAATGATAATAATTGGGTCATGTATATATACTATACATTACACATATATACATATGAATAAATATAATATCACGTGAGTTGTGTTAAAATACAGATTTACATCAACATTTAGTATATACTAATTTAATAGAAATAATTTAAAATAAGAAAAATCTTTATTTTTATAGACGAGTTTTATTTATTTAGTTTTAGGGATTTTAAGTACAACTTATCTAAAGGAATTAAAGCTATTAATAAATTACATTTTTGGATATAATTTCGAAAATAAAATTTTCATCGAGTAATATTATATTATTCTAATATAATGAATAATGAACATTATTATTATCAATTTGTATGTATGCAGTATATCTTATCTATCTATAGTATTTTCAGTAGTTAATTTCAATGTTTCAATTTTCGTATTTTTTTTTCTATTGTAACTTTTTTTATTTAGACATGCTATATTATGCTCACTATGAATCTCCAGGGTATAACTGCAGTTTTATTATATGAATAGTAAAACCAATCAATGTAAGCGTAATTAAAATCTCAAAAAAATCAAGTCGTATTTATTTTGTTGGATTAAAAGAACCGCTACTATTCTACATATCATTATAATATCTGTAGCACTGTTCGAATTTGATTACCAATACCGTAGGTACCTATAATATATGTATATATATAATGTATATACAACTGTGGCCTCCCGGGGACTTCTGTACTATTTCTCTAGCGTTATCAAACCAATATCATTATCGAAAACCGCATGTGTGCATAATAATGCAAGTTCACAAAAGAGGGAATATATTATGATGGTCGATTTGTTTTTTATTATTTTTATTATTTCTCTATTCTTTTCATATATGTTGGATTGACTTGACCCGTACACTCAAGTGTGTATGTGTTTGTGAATAAACAATCATCTCACTGCCAAATGGGTTCATTGTCCTCGAGTCAACTAGTTCACATATCATAGCATGTCATAATTTTCGTCAGCCGGTTATTTGAGGTACGCTTCTTTTTTCGATTGATCGATTTATTTTTTGCTCCCGTGATAAACTTATGCACATTGATGTAACTGCAACTTAAAGTAATACAGGTACACTAATACATTTTTAGATTTAGTGTATAGTGGTATATAGTGGTATAGTATAATAATGATATAATGTTTGTTTAAAAAATATTTTTTTCTTACATAAGTACATTTGAAGTTTTAATTTTTTTAAAAACTGGTTACATTATATACAAAAATTAACTACTTTTCTCTTAAAAACGTTAGTTATTATGCTATAACTCAAAAATATAATTTGTAAAGACTTTTTTTTACTATTAGGAGTATTGTGTATATCATTATTTTCAATATATTAAACTGATTTCTTTGTTTTGAAGTATTAACTTTTAAGCCAAATACAATAATATATGATACTATGTATATTGGTATATTACTAATAAAGAAAAATAAATAACTCGCAGTTTCTAAACTCTAAAGTAAATTATAAAAACATCTTCAGAAATAGAGGCTGACTGACACACCGCCTCCATTGAGAACCGTTTATAATGATTTATCGTTGAAATCAAATTTAACGCATCTATTACAACAGATTACCTTCCCCAGCATTTTTTATAATTTGAATATTTATTTTTATGATACCAATATGGTATGCATATATAATTAAAATAAGAATCTAACAGTTCAAATTTAAGCGCCCATGTATATTTTTAATATTATAGTTTGTACTCGTATGTTGGAAATTATATTATATAATATATGTTAAAATATATTATTCATCGTATAGTTTTAAAATTTATTTTTTTAGTACACCTAAAACAAATGTAACCATATGCAATTAATGAATAAAATGTCTATTATTGTGGAGTGACATTATTTTAGTTCCGAACAAATTATATTATGCATTATGCAGCTGTGTGTCTGTATATGACACAGTCGTTTTAAAAATTGGATCCACATGCAAATATTAGCACATGTAGGTAGTATAATATGTTTACATAAAATGAGATCAGCTTGTTGGAGATTTTAATGATATTATCATCTCGAACTAATAATTTGAATAATTTTTGTAGATTTATGAATTTTTCCTCGTATACAAATAACATATTATTTCATATTCTCCAATATCCAAGGTGTTCGGTAGTGTAATAAAGTTAAATTACTAAATTACCCAATTTGATGAATATGTTTATGTATATTTTGTCAAAATTATATATCTATAGTAAAGTAAATAAATTATAAATACCTAATTAAATAATAATATTTCATATCTACCTACATAATTTATGTATTATACTAATTCGATATTATCAAAAAACAATCGACCATATTATTAAATATAATATTATTATTCAAATTAATGCATATAAAAATGCTCTTTATTCAGCTGTAGTTGCATTTTTTAAAATATTATAAAAGCTAAACCTGTAGAGCTATTTATAGTTATGACAATTTAAAAGTTTTAATTTAAAACATTATTATTGTTTAATTAAGTAAGTTCATGTTAGACATGTTAATATTATTTTAAATTTTTTCTTAATAAATGCGTTTCAGAACAAATGTACCTATCATTCTTAGACATGTTATTATATTGAAAATAATGTATACCACATTAATATTTCAAATTAAACTAATTTTTTATAGAGTTTATCATTAATATAGTTGTCACGCTATTTGAGATCATTCGAATTTATAGGTATTAATTTTAGGATTTTCGAGGGTTCTTATGACGTGCGTTACCTTTAAGGGTTCTGGTTAGAAAATATCTTATTCATAACTTATTGTAACGAGTAAAATTTAACAATGTTCTATATATATGTAAATATATATATATATATATAACAAATATGTGTTAAATATCTAAGAAAAAAACTCATTGCAAAACTTTTTTTATCACAGTCTACAGAGGTTGCTATAAACACGAAATTGGCAAATTGCCAAGAAACATCAGTTAACTTAACTTTGATTACAAAATCGATAGGTATACTATTAAGAAACATCGTGTATCAAATTAAGAATTGAGATGTTAACAATGTTGTAATTGTGTTAACTTTGATGCTTCTTTATGATATTCCGGTTTTGCTTTACCTGCATATAGAATGGTGTTTACCGTCAGTTTTAGCGAGTATTTAATGCTTGTGTATAAAATAAATTATTGAAGACATTTTATTTAATACATTTATATAATATGTTTCAATATATTATGTATATTTTTAAAAAAATCACTATGTTATGATATGATATTAATTTTAATTGTTTTAAATAAGGTAAGAATAACCTTAAATTACCGAAAGTTTTCTCAACTAGTCTCTAAATCAGCTAGTCTAGAATTTATTTTGTTACAATAATAATACACTTCAGTTATTTCTTGCGTTTTATAGATAATATTTGATTTAACATTTGTGGTTATTATAGATACGCAAGCTGTAGCCTATAAGTATGCGAGTAGGATTTTCTTGATAGCTCAGATTTTTATTATAGTCATTACGACTAAACGCAAAATGATGCTCCCCCCCTTCCGTTCCGAGACATACATAATATTACTAAGCTGTATTAGTCTCGAACATCCGTCCATATGGTTCAAATACAATGTACAATAATATATTAATATGTGACTAGGGTTACATATTAGGGCTACTTAGTGTTTTCATACTAATATATAGATATATGTAATACAATAAATGTATAAAGTACATTATATATATATATATGACTACGAGTTTTTTCTTTATGTTTGTGTGTATAGTGTGTACCATGTTTTTTTTTTTAAAAGTAAAAATAATGTCTTTGGTTGTTGTTGGTTACTTATTTAATATATTGTCCGACATTGCTGCACCACTGCATCGGTGAAATGTAATTGAAAATCGAATCTGATATACAAGTACAAAATGTTAACTCGTTAATATTGGTCGTTTATTTTTATTAGTACTATTCTATACTTTTATACTACACAGCCAAAGCATTTTTATAGTGCTTATTAAACTTAGTAATTTTAAAGTATACAGTTTAAAGTTTAACGGCAACAATAAAAGGCCATATATTAATGTGTACACTATTACTTTGTATACTCGTATTACATTTTTATTATAGTACCTATATCATATTAAAATAGCTATGTAATATAGCTGCAGTAGGTAATAATAATACATAGTTGCATACAATGAATAAGTACTTAAAATAAACTTTCCATTTGAATATATTTTACGTATTTTATATTTTTTTACAATAATAAGTAATTTAGTCATATTTTAAAAATATCATTGAGTTATACTAACTTATAGTGTTTGGTTATATTTTATTATTTCATTGACTCGTTTTAAACTTACCTATTATATATTTGTGTAAGAATTATTTTTATAATACCTATTTAAATACATATATATAATGTGTTAGTATTTTAAAATACATGTATTATATAAACAATTAACTATTATTATAGCATGCTATAATGCTGTTTATTATTGGTTTTAAGATTATAAATGTATATAAAATCAAACACCTATCGCCAATAAAAGATTAAATAATAATTCTAATATTCTTTTAACTAAATATAATACAATATATATATATATAGTATATATAATATAATTAAATTTATAATTTTAAGTTGAAAATATTTTATTAAAATGTGAGGCACCCGGAATTGCCTATTATTAATTTATACATTTATTATACTTATAAAATATATTTAGATGCAAAGTTTTAACGTTCTTTTTTGAAAAAAATTAACTCATTTGTAGTTGTATTAAACAACAACATATTATATGATAATGAAAAATTAGTTATATTTTTATTTTCAATAACTCGTTGTTTCATTTCCGTAACTTCAGTCACGTCATACGGTCTTCAGAACACTTGACAATATTTTCAACGTTAATAGTGTGGTGTTGCTGCACATGAGAGCATATACGAATAATAATAGTATATATACATCATTCACCTTCGTTTCTTAAACACTATCATTTTATTTGACCACAATAAGATAACTAGTCCTTTTACTGTGCTACAATAAGATATATAACGTGGTAAAGGTAATTAGTACACTGGCGTTCCACTCTTTAAGTACACGCAATTATCCTCATTTTATAATACAGAGAAATCGACCACTCAGCTTTACTCACGTGTTGCCAAATCATAATTATAGAACAGCGCGAAGTACAAAAACTATACAATCTCATTATTAAGCAAGTGTTTTCCCATTGAATTTTACCCGAGCTGTACGAAAAATACGTAGTTAATATGTTATGTTTTATATTATGTATGAAAAACTACACTGAGTACACTGTATATTTGCGGCGTTGTTTGTGCATTTGGAAAATGTGAATAATTACCTCCGGTGTTTTCGGTTATCCATAAAAATAAAAACGTATGAACTTTGAGATTGAGAATATGGTGTAGTAATTATTAATATTATTATTTTTATTTTTCATAAACCTAACACACCTATATTAATGCACTATATAAATTAAATTATTTTATAAACACCATTTTTTTCAATATTGTATTTTAATTTATAATATAATATATCGATTATACTTATACCATTGAATCCTATTGGCTGCTGTGTCATATTTTTGATAATGTACACACTATATGGAAGAACCTGGTGATTACTAATCTAGCCATAATACCTACTCAATATTCATACAATTATAAGTAGATATCCATCACATTCAAACCGACGAGGTTAGGTTAATATTATAATATTATTGTTACCGATTCTGACATGTCTTAGGAAAAAAAAATATAATCATATTGAATGCACTTGATTGAGATTCAGCGATATTTGACCCGTCGTTCCTTTGCAGACTCCTGCATGAGTATAATAAACAGTATGTGTATAGTATATACTATACAGTCTTCACTCGCCCATGAGACTCGTCTATCACTGCAGTGTATTGTTATAAGAGTATCGAATGATTTGGTGTTTCTTTTCAGAGTTTACCTAGCCTAACGGTATTTGGTTAGGCACCTACGTAGTTACGTTCCCTAAGGACCGAATTTGACACCATTATCTCCAATCTATTAATTTTGTGTATGAATAACTGCACGTGATATTGATTTAAACATTGTAGTGTTGTACATTTATACCCATTGCAACATTGATCGAGATCCAATAGATTGCCTTGAATATTATAATAATCATTTAACAATGAACCCCTGATTAAAAAATTATAATTCGATCTGAAAGATTAAATATTAAAAACTTTAATTTTAACTATTAATACATTTATTATTTATTTTTTTTACTTAAAAACATAAGCAAATAAATTTGATTTAGACTCAAGAAAGAATAAAGTAATCACATAATTATATCTTGTTTTTTTTTTTTTTTTGTTTTAGAGATGGCAGAGAAGGTGGTTCGTGCTATTCGACGACGGAGAACTGATTTATTCGCTGGACGAACACGTGAGTGTTTCTATACTTAAACGTATCTCATATAGGCCACAAAACGTGTGAGCTCATTGCGAGTTTTTATTTATAATGGTTTCCATATGGTCTGCGACAGCTGGAGAAATTGTTGGCATTGTCCGGGGCTTTATATACACACATGTATATATGTATGTAATATGTAGCGTATTTATAGACATGCTGTCGTTCGTGTTATAAACCCTGCAGCAAAAAGTACCCATGATCCACTCATTTATATGATCTAACATTATGAGGTTTTCTTCACTTCTTAGACGTAAAAAAAAAATTGTTCATTTAATTACCTAATCAAGCAGAAACCCCGAAAAAAAATATATTTTTATGTGCTCATATTTCCAGTTCACGTATTCAAACTTATAAAATTATTAAAGATGTATTCGATTTTTTTGAGTATGAATAATTTTTAATATGGTAATAGTATGCCATATAGATTTCGGTGTTACTTTTTACTGTTAAGAATATAGTCGTTTGAAAACAAATACTTACAGCTAAAAAATTAATATTTATAGTAAATTAATCTTAAAAAGCGTATAGAAATTGTTTTTAGTTCTAAGAATCATAATAGCAGCATTAACAGTATGAAAATAAATATTGGTAGGTATACGATAAAATAAATTTATTTCACATGGTTTATATAAGGTTGTATAGTCTAATGATATTTAACAGAGTTCTCATGTATTTAATACTATTTGCAGTATTAGATTTAAATATATTATGTTATAATGATTAGTCATTCTTTAATTATTAGTCTATAATATTAACTTTATTTGAAATTGTTTTCATTAAATGTTTTTAATAACTTGTTTGTAAGATACTCATTATACAGCGCTTGCGCTTATACTATTTACTTATTCAAAAGTAATTTAATTTTAATTTCATTGTAACAAAAAATAATTAAATTCTAGAAGCTATTTTGCATTTGTATTATATCTTAGCACTAATTAAAAACATTCCGGTTGAAACAAAGTTGTATTGAATAAAAAAGAGATGTTACAATATTGACGAAAAATATAGGTATATACCTACATAAATCGTAGTTACAGTTGTAGGTAGTTGAAACGTTGTGGTTTAAAATACGTATACTATGTTAAAAATTAATCAATCGTGGTCACTGGTTAATGCAGTTGGCCTTGTTGCAGTCTGAATAACGTCGATACGTCAATATGACATCCGATCTCAAATAGATATAATGCATAATATATGAATATACAACCACCCATACAGGAAATTAAAAATAAAAATGGTGTAGGTAATTAAAATTTCGTACAATATAGCCGGTGCCTATTCTATAAAATAAGTGCATTATTCTGTAACTACGGCCGACGCAATCAGACGTGCGTCGATTAGAATTCAGGATAATATTCCTAATTATTAATAATAAAATATTAACGAAGTATGTCCTGTGTAAAGGTGTAAGGTGCCTTTATTCCAGTTAGAGTATATATATATATTATATGTATAACACATTAGTATTGTATCCCGGACATCCTTGCATCGATCTATTATGTAGGTATTATTGTGGCTTTGGCGACGGTAACAGGGAGGCTAATCGATTTGAAACGCGTATAATGTACTATTATAATGTCTTGAATCTTTGATATATTATGTGTGTATGATCCAAATCCCTGTATTGTGCCAAACAGCACAGAAAACCATATATTACTAATTTTATAGATCCCCCTGCAGTGTCCGTGCACACCGAATGGCTCGATGTTCACTGTAATATCAAATAATAAAAAATACCCCTATATTAACTATAAAATGTATGCCACAACTGTCGTGGTCTATATACATGCGTGTTATAATGATTTAAGGGTGAACACCGCGCGTGATTGTTGAGGAATGCGTATCCGTCTACATGGTTCGCCAATAATATAATACCGTAAACCACGGGGCCTATCAACGGTGCAGCGCGATCGTCTTTTCACTCTTTCACGATTAATCTCAATCTCTATACATCTACATCTCGTGCCTAACCATATCTACCCCGACGGCTATTCGGTCGTCGCCGACATCGTTTACCCGAAAATCATCATCGTCGTGGCGGGATACATAATATATATTGTTATTATTATTATCCGTACACACATCGGATAATATAATAATATTATTATACAAACATTCACCTGGCCCGATGGAGGTCGTATCCCAAGGTCATCTACCTTGTGTGCCGCGCGTCGCCGTATAATATGTATGCGCACTAACTCCTCGTCGTCGGCCCGGGCCCCGACCGCATTCCCTCACACATATGCGTGTCCGCGTTCACGTGTGTATGTGTTGTGTATGGGAGTGTGTGTGACGAGATGTGCCGCCGCCCGCCACACTCACACACACACACACACATTTACGTCTCTCGATTGCGCCCGCCGCCGCGTTTTGCGTTGTCCGAACGTTTAACAGCAGACGAATCTGGATAATATTAATATAAAATTTGAAGGCAAAAGAAACAGTAATCGATTTTTTTTTTTTTTTGAGTAGATGTCTCACTTTAATAGTAGCCAATAGGTATATATTTATAAAGTATTATATTTATAGTATTGATTCTGTAACAAACGTACAACATACCTTATCTATAGTTTGAGTTTAGCAGATCCAATCTTGTGTTATTAACTTTAATGTTAAAGTGAATATTAACCTATTATGAAATTATAAGGTAAAGACTATTTGTACTTTTAATTTGTGGTTGTTTTAATTTTTAAGCCAAGAAAATGTAAAATATTACAATTTAAAAATGCTTATTTACTTGTACATATCGTACTTGCCTAAGTTTGATAATAGGTCAATTCAAATATTAAATATTTAAATCATGTTGAGTGTAATAATTTATAGAATATTTTCGCGTTTTTAAGATCATAACAATTTTTTAATGCTATTTAGTCTGTATTATGTACCTTATATCCTTTATATCTTTTTAATCAATTATTGTTCAGTATTTCGTTGGTCAATACGTCAAATACACATATTATGGTATACCATAATAAAATACCTTGAATAACTTTATTTTTTCGAATAACTAACACTAAATAATATTAATATTAATATAAAAATTTCAATTTTTCCTAAATTTTTAAATCTCAAACTACGGTAGATTATATTTCATAACTTGAATGCAACCCCAATATCATATCGAGTATTAATTATATTATTATAAGCCGTGTCGTTTCTTATGTTTATCACTCCCTATTATATTTTATTGATTTGGAGTATTTTATTATAACACTATGTATTATATATAGATGACCCTTAGTCTGTATCTGATATAGTAAGGCGCCATCACTACCTTATTGTGTGAACAAATATAAAATAAAATAGCGTTAATAAAAAAATAAAAAAAATACACGGGTATGGCTTTATTATAACCACGTTCATTGCTGTATTACGGTTTATAATTATGTAGGGTGCTTCGTACTACCAAACAATACTATTCGTTTTTATACTAAGAAAACGTGAATTTATCTTTATTTTTAACACGTGATTAATCGTAAAAAAAAATATGTAAACCACCCGTCCTATAAACAATATTATAGTATAAAATATGACGAGGATCTTGGGGTGTGTATTTCACTGTATTTGTATACCGCTAAATACGTTGTTTTTTATTTAGGCTATATTATAAGTCGTATGATCACGAATATTTACATAAATAATTATTTAACCTTTTACTTTTTGTGTTTTATACTTATGATATAACACTGAGTACTGACACACAGAAGTAGATAATATATGACTTATTACAAATCACTGAAAACGTCACTTTTTATAGCTATTATCTAGGTACTAGATATTATTATTCAAGTATACAATAAAACTTCTTGACTTTATTATATTATAAGATTATCATTATATAACTACAATATCGTATAATATAAAATTTTTTTTTTTAATTTTGGCAGTCATATATATTTCACAACGTTTCTCGCTTATGATATTTTAAATCTGCTGTTTTGAAATTTTATATAATCGTATTATTGCATATTTCTGTATCAATTTAACAAATAACATTAAAAATATATCAATATACAACGATTTTTATACGAACAACGCAAATTTAGCAGTTAGTCAGAATTTTGTTGATACCTTGATAGTATATTTAGATATGCTACTACTATCATGCTTATATATATAAATATATAATATACCTACAATATTATTATGACAAGTGTTTGTAAATTGTCAAAAAATATGTTCGTTTAATTATAATTATAGTTGGGGCCGGTAAACAAAAACTGTAAAAATTACATAAAAAACTTTATTATAATATGCAATACATTTTTAAAACAATATGGACAATATGTAAAATATCTAAGCACCTAATTAATCTAATAAACGGTTAGTTATTAATTATTTTACATTAATATATACTATGTCGAAAAGATATTATAAATTATCAAAAATAAGCTCATATTTAATTAAAATTTATGAACGTTTGAACTAATTACATACATTTATATACATATAGCATTATAGCTACTAAAATTAAACTGGGTGTAGTTGAGTATAGCAACAATATCAAAGATAGTTAGAATTAGCAAGACAACAAAAAAACATTTGTTATTAATAATTATTATCAGACACTAAAATGTTTAAAATATTAATATCAACCTCAATTATGATATTTAATAACGCTATCAAAGAAATTGTGCTTTTAACATTTAGTTTACGGTCTAATAAATATATTTTTTAAGACTAAACACAAAATTGTTGAAATTGTCTAGACTACCTAATTGTCGGTTTAGAATTTACCGTTTGCTTGAAATTGCCGTGTCTTGTTTAACATCAATAAGAACTCATCTAAACAAATATGTATTATTATGTTCTTAAAATTTCGATAGGCTATTACATATGTTTGATCAGTATAATAGTGTCTTCTATATAAAACATAGATAATTAAAATTTATTAGGAGTAGGAAAATTCATTAAAATATTGTTACCTAACCAAACTATACTTATAACTTTGTAAGTCTCTCGTTCTCAAACATGAAAAGTTTTTTAAAACAAATATGTAAATAAAAAAATCTACTGAAAATATTTTATTATTATTTTAATAATAAATTATGTAAAACATAACTGTAAACTTGTAAAGTTATGATATTTATTACTTAAAAAATTAAACATACTTCTTCATAAATCACTTGTACCATTTAACATAATAGGTTGTTTAAAAGTATAATTAGTACACACCTGACTAGTGTGATATTAATAAAACTGTAATAATTATATTTAATTTTAAAAGTACATACTATTAGTCTAATTTATTTATTATATTCTTTAAGTATTTTACCAAGAAGTCATTAAGTAATGATATGTATTAAAAAACAATATTTAGAATTTCAACATACCTGCAGCTGTGGTATACATAGTTGAAATCGAAACGGATAACATTTTCCGATGTAAGAGCGTTTTCGACACGGTCTATATATATGTGAAATAGTGAAATAGCGTGGTGTCTTGCGTTATCCTCTTTATCTGATTAAAACCTCAACATTTTGGTTCGTCGACTAATTTTCTTCGTTTCACTTAAATATATCTAACCACATTTTCTAGTTAGTAAATAGTTATAAATTTATAATACCAATATTATAACGATGTTCAATTATGTGAAATGTGAATATAAAAAACAAGTGATACGAGTACGTCGTAGTAGTAGCAGAGTTCAAATTGTCAACTTGACGTTTCACTTTCTCGAAATTCAAAGCACAACTTATATATGTATTTAAAGAGAGAGTAATATATATTTAGCTTAATTATTATTGGTAGTTATAATTTTAGTTTTTACTAAAACAGGTTAATTGCAATGTATTTGAGAACGTAAGTTATCTTATAGAGAATTGGTATAAGTCTTTCTACTATTACGTAATATATATTTCTTTTATTTGAAAATAAGTGTTGACTAGCAATGTATAATTAATAATACTTTTATTTTGTAGTAAGATAAATGGTTGAACAGTTATACAAAATAAATTTTCGAATTCTCGAAAAATGATTCAAATACTCTGAGAATATTATTTTTATTTTGTTTTTTTTTTTTTTTACCTAATACGAGTATACACATTTTTAAGTTTAAATGAAATATTTACTACAGTCATACATTAGTTATTAATACTCTTTATTATAATATTTTGTATACATACAAATATACTTTATTGATGCTATATTATACATTTACATTATATGGTAATAACAAAAAACTATAATATCAAGTTTTTCGTGTTCGTGCTAAATTTCATGTTTTTAATGACCACTAGCCAGGTTTGTAAATAATAAATTTAAAACATTTCTTTTCGAAAAGAGTATAAATATAAAATACAAATATTAAATAATATAGAAACACAAAAAAAAAATAAATAAACTGTATTGTATGAATATTAAATACTTATATACAAAAATCAACTTAAATTTATATCTGATCTGAAATAAGGAACTTTTCCCCAAAGTGTATGTACATTGTAATTTATCATCATAAACAATCATTGATTTTACAAATTTAATTTCCTATTTTTATAATAGACAGTTAATTATGTAAAAAATACAATTTTTCAAATTTCAATTTCCAATAGGTGAATGATCTATGGTTTTTATAATACAAAAAAAAAAAAAGCGGGAAAGTTGGTACCGCTCTGCTGTACATTAGGTACCATGTGATCATTATTATATATTATAGGAGTGTTAAATTTGAATCCAATAATAGTTATCATTGTATACGAAAAACGATTCTGAACGAAGATGATTTGTCAGTCTAGGATATAATTTTCAGTGGTTGGTGAAAAAGGTGGTTTATGTTTTAATGGCCTGAATAGGTACACCAAAATGTAAGTTCTTTTATAATTATTGTAAGCTAAACGTATGAAAAATTTTGTATTACATTTTCAACTCTTAGCTACTTATACAAACATTTTTATGAATTATACCTACAAAATAATTTGCAAATATTCAGGAATTTGACAAATTTTTGTCAATATTTGAAATTCAAATGCTAATAAAAAAAATTGTGTCTATGTATTCTTATAATTTTGTAATCATTATAAGAATAACTTATGAGGAACTTTGCATTAAATTTTCAAGTATTTTGATAGGGCCAAACAATTTTTATCGACACTTCAAAAAAAAAATTCTCATAAAAATATAAAATTTCAGAGGTCTATAAATAACTCAAAAAAAGTCAAAAATTTTGAAAATTTAATTGTATATAGATAACACTAATATAGATATTTTTTGAAAATTTCAAGTATTTATAGTGATTATTTTTTGAATTACAACCATATCAAAAAAATCGATTTTGTCAAAAATTAGTTTTGCGTAAAAATTCCCGTTTTTCTGTTACTTTTTTAGAGTTTTTCCTGACGCTTTTGAAAACTATTGTAAATTTTTTACTTTTGACCCCCCAAAGTACCAACTAAATTCACTTTCCTATCAGAAACAGGGCTCACTTTTTAAAATCGAAGCACTTTTACTGCTCCAAAACGTGGTGACAGACACATACAAAAAAACACACATCATTGTAAAGTCAATACATTCATCACTTCGTTCAGAATCTAAGATTAATATTGAATATGACCATTGTATAATGTATATGTATAGTAGGTATGTATCTATATTTTAATATTGTATTATACATAAAGATACGTGATAGGTCAACTATAGTATATGCTCACGGGCTAAGTCAACATACATTATCATAAAACAAATTAAATAACAATAATTTAATGAGAACATCATGATTGAATTAATAATTTGTCATTTTTTTAAATTCTTAGAATTTATTGTACTGTAATGTTCAAGTATTTATTATTTTATAATTTGATAATTATTATCTTAAATCAATATTATTCTATGATTGAATATAATAATAATGTACAGCTTGTCATTATTTTTTTTGTAAATTGACTGTGTTTTATGTATGATATCTTTGTGAGTCATTTTATAATCATTAAATCTTTATAACTTATAATTAAAAAAAGTAGAATATATTATTATATGGTTACAGCTTATTGATTAATGTAGATATTTTAGCAACCATACGTATTGTAATAATTGTGCATAGGTATTTTTTGTCAATACTTTGTAAAATGAAAAAATAAAACATTCATAAGAATGTAGGTACTTTTATGTTATTATTAATTTTACGTTATAATTATCTTTTCATTAGCAGTAGTTAATAATACTATTTATACACTTTCCTTG
Source organism: Aphis craccivora (assembly GCA_009835225.1). NCBI lineage: Eukaryota > Metazoa > Arthropoda > Insecta > Hemiptera > Aphididae > Aphis > Aphis craccivora. The sequence continues at coordinate 79,761 of VUJU01000236.1, forward strand.
TATTCTTAAGTTAAAATATATTTAATAAGTATTATAATACGTAGTCATTAATAATTTTTAATTAAGTTATAATTTGACGATTAGGTTGATAATATTTGATTAATAAAATGTTTCAAGATTTCAAGAAAGCTCTATATTATATTATTATGTGCCTAAATCAAAATTAAAAAATACACCAAGAGTGTAATGCCCAAACGCGTAAATTAATATCACGCATAATTAGTTATGCGTTATTTAATTCTCGTTTTGTTATTACTTATTAGTTTCAATAATGAATAAAGTTCCTTTTGAAAACGTGCTCATATATTATGTTTGCTTCTATGTAAAAACACGCCTCCTTGCCTGTACGGCTAGCTATATTATAATAATAATACAAGTATACATACATACAACCATCGTCTAATCTTCAACGCGTCGTTGTTATTATCACTATTTTATTATTATCGTGATTATGTATTGATGATGATCAAGGCTAATATTAAATCTGCATGTACACACGACGATGATGGCGAGCGACAGAACACGGAAACCCAACGGGGTCCGTTCACCTCTTATAGGCTACCGTGGAAAATGATGCTAGTATTTTTTTTTTTACCAGTTTTCACCTCTTCTCTGCTACAGTACATAATATATCGAAACACTTTATGAAAATATCATATTTTATATATCGTTACATTATACTTGTATACGTTGAAAATATTTTGCCGTCCACCGATTCGGTGCACGTAATTATATTCTCCTTGAAAACACGTATGTGCAGTTTTCTGATATTTTATGAAATACACAATACCGTCAATATCATAATAAATAACATAATAATATTGAACTAGCTCAGAGCTCTGCTAGTATGATAAAGACTGCGTACTTAAACAATCATAGCGGTGTTCACTTTATCATTTATGTTGGACAAATAATGGTAAAATAAACGAAAAATTGGATATTTTAACGGATATATTTTATTGTATGTCTGTGCCTCCCGCACACACACTGGTCAATAATAGGACACCAGCAGCGAGGCACGGCGCGGCGATGGCTAATTACTATTACCATAAAGGCAACTGTAGAGTGTAGGTACTTATCGTACATAATATTATGTAGTATGTGCCAACAAAATAAATTGCAAAAAAACCTATCGATAACCATTACATTTCATCAAATTAGTTTTCATTACAATTCTATATTACGACCATTAATTACAGAATGATGATTAATGGTAAATTGATTGTTCATGGGTTTTGATTTATAATAAAAATTTATGAAAGATGGGTTAGGTTAAATAACGATAAAATTTAATTTTTAAATTAACAATTTTTATAGTTTATATGATATTAATTTATTTTTAAAATATTTTTGATTTTTTTTCAAGAATTTATTTAAATTGTATATTGCACAAAATATAATTTTAAACAAAAATATAAATTTCACGGAATTGCTAAACATAAAAATATGCAGCTTTGGCAATAAAATAGGTACTACAACTAGAACTATCGCTGATCTATGAATCCTTGAAAACTATTATTTACCTGTGATTAATATTTTATTTTTAGTTTTCAAGAAAATAATGAATCCCACTGAGGTTATGTTTTTTTTAAATATGTTTACTGAGCTTTTACTTTTCGAATTTATTAAATCATTTATGAGTTATGATATACCGTTTATTCTATTGTAAATATAATGAAACTAGCGTGCTACTGTCACCGTGGGGGAGTGTATCCATGTAGTATGGGTTTGTTATCGCATGGTGTTCTGTATTGTGCATTATGCACAGTATAATATATAATATATAGTTATCAATATTTGTCAGTTAAATATGTTATAAACTCACGACGATAGTATTAATTTTTTTTATAACGTATTTAACTATTACGCTATTACTGCAGTCGTCATCAACTGGGCACATGGAGGAGGTGTTCCTACACGTGAACACGAGTACCTACATAACAATGTTAGAATATAAGTGTAAGCTAAAGATGCTGCTATTAAGGTTCATAATATTTTACATGAATTTCCGACGTAGTGACGCTGTAAACCTGCATCATTATCATTATTATTTACGACTGTTAAGTAAACGCATTAATTCGATCCTATATGGTGTTTAGAAAACATTTTAAAAAGTGAATTTCAATCTATTATAATTAACGTATTTTACAAAAATATAATAATTTTTAATTGGACGCATTAGGTAGCCTTTATTGTACGCGTATGTGTATACTATACACATTTATATAATACTAATATATTTTGTGTACACGCGTATAAATGTGTATATAATATATGTATAAGCATTAAGCGTGCGTATGTTGTATAACTTAGGTATACTATTAAAAACTTGGGTACATCTAAATGTAGATTCTCCTTTCTGGGAAAAAAATTAACAATAAAATGTATTGACAAATGACAAATACAAATAAACATGAGTATCTATATGTATTAAATATTAATAAGTACATACATTTATATATTTATATTTACGAATTTCTTGGCGTTTTTAACGGTTTTTATTACACTTGACGTTTATGTTTATGACTAAACGATTTATACCTTTTTTTTACAACGCCCGGTGTTAAGACAGAATAAAAATTTCATCATATCTTTATGATAATTTTATTTCCAAAATATGCCTCTTAATACCTTTAGTATAGCTGCAGATCAACCTAACATGAATAGAACAAAATACCACTGTACGTATTATAATGTCTTTAAGTAATAGTCCTCAGAAAAAAAAACTAAATATAGAGTTTCAATAAGTCACTCGATTTTTGTATTATCGTCAATATTTTTAAAAAAATTAGGTATATTATAAATCAATATAGAATACATATACCTATTTATTTTGATTCCTCAGAACACTCAGTGTATACCTATATAGGTATATTATATTGTTTGACATTTTTGCTTTAACATATTTATTTCTACGTGAATGTAAATAAAAACAATATACTAAGTATACAATATTACACAGCTCTTAAATTCTAAAAATAAACCTTTGGTAGACAATGACTACGACTATTATTTGGTGTACTTAAATAATATAATATTTTGTTGATCACCTCACCTCATTTACAAAAGTTAAACGATTATTCATGCGATAGTAAACATTACATTTTTTCTAGACAATAAATAGTGTTATTTCAATATTTAATTATTTGTATGTAAATATCACGTATATGATCGTATACCTATCAGCATTTAAATAATAAGGTTTTTTATAACTCATCCATAGGTTTTGCTTCTGTCTTCTCAAACTCTTAACTGTTTTGTTTGAAGTCATTATATTATGTATAGCTAGGTTGTTAGTATAATACTCTGATATATATATATGTATAGGTAGGGATATTTAAATTTAAGACGCACAAACCTATTGTGATTAGATAAATTGATTCTTTATCATCGTCTATGTCAAAATATAGCTACGAAACCTTGTTTCAAAGACTTGCAGCGTCCATCGATAATCCATGCTATATTTTATGTCCTCGAATGTACCACGTAGGCGTTTGTTAGAATTGAATGGCTTCCGGACAGTGCAGTGCCTTGGTTTCTTACTGTGTAGTAACAATATACACGGGCGTCAATGATGAATATTTACAAATTGTCTTATTTATTTGTATGCATTTTTTCCTTTCAGCCGGACACCGTACCACAAGCCAGACTGGACATGTTTACAGCCATCGCTGTGGAAGAAGCTGACGAAGCGACTGGAAATCCACACAGTTTAGCCATTACATCCTCCGATCGGAGTATTCACTTTGTCAGAGGAGCATGCAGAGAAGAAGCCAAAGGTTGGAAGGATGTACTTACCTCATACATGCGTCATACTACTCAGGTATACCAAACTATACTGTAATATAATAGGTTGGGTTATAATTATATAAAATACACAAAAAAAAATATAACGTATAAATATTGTTGTTAAATTACTTTGTGTTTATGGCCTAGTTATTTACACAGATGTAATAAAAATATAATCTTATCAGATTAAATTTTAATAATTTCATCCAATTACAATAAATAATTGTATTTAATTTTAATTCAATAAATCATCGCTTAGGTATACTTATACAAAACCCCTAATTACAAATTTGGTCTCCGTTACAGTACCGATTAGTCCTCCTAGTTGCTTAGAGCGCAAGTTGATCTAATACGAGATTTAATAATTATGAAAAAATAAAGTAATACATTAGAATGTGTCTTTAAGGATGGCTCTTTTTATAATTGTCGAACTTTAATAGTTTTTACTGGTAGTTCTAAAAAAAAAAAAAATAAAAAAAAAGGGTGGCTCTTTTCTTCAAAAATGTTTACCATAGTGTTATATTGGTTAGTTTTAGCCAGATTGTACATTTCTGGTAAAAATAAAATCAACAAATCAAGAATATTATTGCTAAAAATGTATAAATAATAGTAGCATTATGTTCTGATTTATTTTATTACATGATTAAATTCATTACTTATTTAAGTTGTACTGTGTTGAAAATTAATTAAAAATATCAATATCTATATTATATTATATTATTTATAGATAACAGGTACTTATCATATTATTATTTTAATACTCAATAAATTTTGTACTTTTTTTTATCTTGTATTTGATTGTCTTGGCCTCTAATCTTAAATGTATTAAAGAAGTATAAAATATAAATTAATTGAAAATGAAACGTGATTATAAGTGAATTATAAAAATAAATAATAGATATTAAGTTATACTGCATTTTGGTATACAAATGATTTAATTTCATTAGTAAAAAATGTCAACAAATAATAGAAAATTAAAAAAATAATTACTCATTTGAATTGATTGATGATTCGAGTAAAATGTATTTATATTTTTATAATTTATTACATAGATCGATGTATCAGACTTCCGTATAGATTTAAACTTTGTCGAAGAAACTACTCTTCATTGCTGTAAATAAAGTACTAAAATTGACTACCATGTATGTTTTATACATTTTTTTTTTTATCATTATTTTAAACGATTAAGTCGTGCCTTCGAGGTTACGTTGAAAATAAAATTACTTTCATTGGCCCGTGTCTGTCATTATGTCATTTTTTCTAACGTAACTATTATATCGCCCAAAAAAGTACTCATCTGTTATTTTGTTGGGAGTGCCGATCGTGATACGTTTTTTTTTTTTGTATTTTCGGAGGGTCTATAAAATATATATATAATTATTAACTTTGTTTTGTTTTCTATGAAAAAAAAAATACACACGGGCACTGGTACCCAGATAAACCGGTTTCGAGACTTCCAATCCAACCAGAGCCGATATCCCGATCTATATTATTACTGTTATTGCGAGCCTATCCACCCGATGATCGTGATGTATACTATATAGCTGCTATATTATAGTATCGGTCTGTTGTGTTCACATATGTCAGCCGCGTGTCAGCAAAATCTAACGATTCATCAGCCTCCCTCTCCTCCCATTCGTTTCGGTCCGCTTTAGATACGTATACACTGCAGACTGTGTGATCTAGTTCATCGTTAGAAATACTACTCGACATATAATACACAACGCGTGTATTGTGTGTACAACATATACGTGTTATGGAAACCCGAAACGGCCTATGCGCTGTCAAACCGAACGAAGATCTCGTGGAGGGAAAAGGAAAATTTTTAATAGCAAAACTTTTCAGGTGATCCATCTGACTCGCTCGTATTTTTCTTTTCTCACAACTACATGAAAATATGCACCTACTTAATTAGCTACTTAATTCAGTTTAAAAATAAACTTCTGACTCGTCGAGTCACGTGGAGTCGCAATATTATCGCATGTATAACACACGTGTATATTATTTAATACTTGCAATATATGTTAAAAAAAAAACATAGGTAGGTGGAAATGAAGTGGAATTTAATCTTATTTTTTTTTTCATAAAGCTTTCATTTACAAAAGTACAACAAATTCGGACAATCAAACATTTCCCAATTATTATAATTTATAATAACTGTTTTAAATATTTTTATGAGGCTAAAAATTATTAGAGGGAGTCTATATCGCACATCCCTACTAATAGCAATCTATATTATATTATACATATATACTCAAATACTACTTATTTGATTATCACTGTAAATCTGAATATTATTATCATGATATGATTCCTATAAACGCATCATAAACAATTTTAACGCACTCAGTTGCTGAGACTATAATATATAAATCCAGACTGGTATACCCATCATATTATTTTAATGTTTAAAACCTTTTACGAATATTAGCCTAGCTGTTTATGTATAATTATATAATATTGTGTGTGTGTGTTTGTGTACGGTGTGTATATTTCTATTATAGTTTATCAATGCTCATTGTCATGGAACACTGGCACGTGGGTTATACACCAGATCGTTTACCCTTTTTTTTGTCTCTTCTTAGATTGTTTTATATATTAATTAAGACCGCGTTATAGTCGGACGTCTTAACGAGCCGTGACCAATGACCAATTCGATCGTATCGGTTCTAACTAAACGTCATTTAAATACCGGCAGCAACGAGCTGTACACGCATAATATACAGTCCAACTTTCAAACGCCAAAAAAATTTGTCATGACACTGGAGCTGACATTTATCAGTAAAACGAGTAACATTTATTTTTTCTTTATTAAAGGAATGCTGATAATATGTGTATAATATAAATACATATATACATTAGTATAATTTTATATTATGTACAATAAACGCTGAATCGGCAAATGACGATAAAACGTCTACGCCTCGAGAGGGAATAACTGCCACGGGTGATATTTAGTCGCAAACTCGATCACGATTGGCCAATTACGGTTAAGGAATTCGCCTTGGGCTTCTCGTATAATAATAATAATAATAATAATAAGCGCGTTTTAGAAGGTACGCGGCAATGGCCATCCTGACAGCGAGGAAAGGAAAAAAATGACTAATGTTCTCTGCCACGCCGCGGTATACATGTACCTATATATAATATAAATATATAATACCTTCAAGGTCGTCTAAGTATATACAGGGTGATTCATCAAGTATTATCACCCCCGAGTAATCCATCAAATAATCATTTATTCAAATTTCTGACATTTTTTTTACTTTTTTCTATAAAGTTTATTTTAGTTATTTTCAAATAAATTTTATAAAGTGTTTATAATATAGTGTCCACTGTCGTTTATGTAGCTGTACAAAGTTATTTTTTGCTAATAATAACTTCCTTTTTTCACTGTATAACTTATTAGGCAGATAATTTTTTTTGATCTTTTCAATGTATATAAATCGAAAACAAATTGGGTAAATGTTATGTACCCAAGAATAATAGTCAACGATAAAGACATAAGGCATTAATGACTATAATTATGGTTTTAAAATTTGTTGAATTGCTTGACTAAATAATAATTATTTAATTTATTTTATATTTTATTTATAATAATTATAATCCATACTTTTATCTAAGTATCCAAATTTTAATTATTGAATAATTTAAGAATGTAGTTAGGCCTATTTGCCAGATAAACCACCCTGTATAACACTGCAGTGGCTCAATCACAATTCACATGTTAATTGTATAATCGAATGTCTGGCTGACGCGCAATTGTGCCCGGTATACCTTATACCTGTAGTGTATGTGTGTCGCGTGTGATTTATTATCACCGCCACAGATGGCAGGGTTGGTAAGGAATTATTGCCTGTTTTGATTTACATAAATTTTGTACACAGCTAGCAGCAGCAGTGACAGTCTGTCATGAACTACCGCAACCGATCATGATCGTTTAATGGCGCACACCTTTTTTTTTTTATCTCCTACAACGACGATTATATATCATTATGCGCATGTCGTTGGTTTCGCGATATGGAGTGATGTGTATACTATATTATAATAAAATATATATATCTCGACTTAGACTATTGGATAGTCCTGCAGTGTTTAAGTGCTGGTGTAGGCGGACCATAAGGGTTTCGCCACGCGTTATCCTGTGCCCACGCAATTTACATTATATTATTATTGTATTGTCGTACTCACACACTTACACACACCCCTCAAAATTGACGTTTTATGAGAGACTTTGGTTAATTTATTTTTTGTTCTTTTCGTCCTAATGGCATAGAGTTAAAAGTGTTTTAGATTTCGATATCAAGAATATAAAAGTTGTACCTTTATAATACGCTGTTATAGCATTATATATATTACTATTGTATGGATTAAACATAAGATTTTCACAGTGGCTATCCCTATTCAAATCCGAATTCAAAATTATATTAGTCACTTGATAGTCGATATTATTGTACCTTGAGTACCTAATGAGCACACATATAAAGCATAACTAAAATCGGCATTTCGATGTTTGTTATGGTTTAGGTACTCTCAAAAGACGATATAGATAATCGAGCTTAAAACAATATTTGTGTTGATAGGTTTTATGTAAATTCGACCGATAGTTAATGTGTATTTTATCTCTGGTAATTTTAATAAAATCATTATAATTTATAGGTCAATAAAATAGATTAAACAAAACAATAATATGTAATCAATTCATATTTTTTTTCACTATTATTAATTCATATTAATATTATTTATAAATATATATAATTATAATTATGTAATAATTTCAATTTACAAAAACTAAATTCGTGTAAATGATATTATATGCAATAACAATATTGAGAATATTATGTCAGTATTGCTTACTATTCGAAAGGTTTGTGAGATATCTTTGTATATATCTACAATTAAGTGTTACCTATACATTTTAATACTAGACTCGGCAACAGTTAGGGACGGCTGTATTTTATCTATATATAATATGATTAAATTATTTAGATAGGTTCTTTAATATAATATATTAATACGAGTATCTATGTATATTGTATATTATGTATAATACGTAATCTGTTGTTTGGATGATTTTGTGCCTATACACTATGTGCCTTAACTAACTGTTGGCATAAATACTTTTCTATTTCCTAATATATTTTATTTTTACGTTACACCCGTTTATACATGTCTATTTTGTTGTTTTAGATAACTCCAACGACCAATGGCGGCATACCAAAGCACAAGCGGAACTCGACATTCCCAGGTCCGAACACTACATCCGGTGCTCTGAATGGACCAGTAGTAGTCAGAGGTAAATTATTGAATATTAACAATGACTTTATTGTGTGCTCGACAACGTGCGTGCGTGTTTATTATGCAAAAGGAAACTAACGAAAAAAATAAAATAATTATAATAAAAAATAAAATACAATTTTACTTCCGGCGGATGGTGCTTGCAAGCGTTTGCGCTCTAGCACTAGAGTGCTACTGCTACTGCTGCAGTTGTGCCTGCGCGTGTTATCCTTGGATCTGATATATAATACGCGCGTGTGCAAGCAATTGTGTAACGGGTTTGCGTCGGACGCTGGTTAAACTGGTTGCTATATAATAATAATAATAATAATAATATATAGGTACGCGATCTCGGAGACCTATGTATACCTATGTATAATATAATGTAAATACGTAATTAAACCAATTCGAACATTCTTTTCGGTTTGCGTCGATATAATATTCCAAACGTGAAAAAGTCGTCGGGTGATACGTATATTATTATGTTGTAGGTACCTATAATATTACCTATATTATAATATACACACGTCCCAACACAACTGTCTGTGCGCTCGACAAATGTCCTTATATATATTATTATAATAGTATAAATTAACGCGTTGTTGAGCCTCGACTTTTTACCATAATATTACGGTCTTGTCTTGGTATTCAAATTAACTGTATAGTTTTGTATGTAAACATACATATGCATACATACATTATACGCATTTGTACAAATAGGTATAATATTCCACCTCGATTCTTTTCTCGAGTGCGTAGTATCTATTTACTGATTTAATTTTCTCTCCGGTATTATGTGGCGATATTTCCATTTTATTTGCATATGCCGCGTATTATGTGTGAAAAATATTTTTTTTAGAATATTGCGCGTAGCGTTATATTGTAATACGAATATTTTGGAATCTCATCACATTATTATACAGCGCAGTTTCTTGCACTTATATACATTATACTTATACACCATCTATAATCTATACATCGTCGAAAACCGCAAAAACGGGATACCATGACTGTTTAGACTGTTTTAGACGTGTTTTCAGACAACCACACACGGCTTCAGTAAATATATACTTGTGGATAATATTCTTATTGCAATATATTATGTATAGTATGTATACTATATGTGTGTGAAAAATAAAATCACCTCTCGTGAGTATACATTTTTATTAATTCTTGCGTGCAACCTTATATCATAAAAAAATTTAAAGTATATATTTTAGTATGTTTACACACTAGTAAAAATGTTTGAAGTCGATCGTTTAGCGATCTAAACATAAAAGCTATTTACACACAAAAATATCTAACGTAGGAATCTCTTAAAAGACAGTAATGGTTATATACGTTTATTTGATTATGTTAATATTCATCTCATTTTAATATTGATCTTGTGAATATTATGTTCGTATTCTACTAGCTTTTCGTTTTAACTACTGCACACTATTATATACGTATATGTATTTTGTGTATTTATATAAGTTAAACGATATTTCTGCAGAATTCATTAACGACCAATTTAGTCGAGGAAGGGGTTTATTTGTACATTTTCCTAATTTAGTAACTATACTATAGAGTCTATAGTATGTTTAGCTCGATCTAAAGCCAACAATTTTGAAAAACAACTATATGGTTGTAAACTTTTATAGTTGTTATAGTAATTACAACATCAAGATTACCGCCTGGACTTCTTTGTATAAATTTAGCTAAGGACATACAGGAAGTTTTAAAAGTAAATACCACAATATTTGAATACTTACACAATACACAGAAATATTCTATAGTCGATGCTTGGCGTGTCCTGTACATTATTGTTTATATTACTACTACATATTAAATAATATATATTATATATTCAACAATTCATAAAAATCACTCATAGTCTATATTATAAGATGTAACTGATATAGATAGATAATTATGTGATATATTTTATTTATGTTACAAATTTATCGGGAAATGATTTTCCCGATAATTTATAATTTTACGAAAACTGAAATGACAGGATTGTTTTCATCCACAAGTCGAATATATTGAGGAAAGTATATATTATGCAGAATGTTTATCAATATTTTATTATGACCTCATAGCAGTCTGTTCTATTTTCATTAATCTTGCTCGTTTTTATATTATTTTACGTTTAGGTACCGTTGTGTACGACGATAATAATAGAGACACTATTATGTTGTGGAGTCCACGTGTTTTTTTTATGCAGCGTGTATATTATAGTAGGTAGTAGGTACCCTGACTCTGTCGTCACTGTTTTTCGCTATTTTTTGTCAGAGTCCGATCGCTGGCGTATCGCATTATTATCTTAAATTCTATGTGCGCAACGCACATGACGAGCGTGTTGAAAAGAAGATAGCCCCTCGGCCGTGTTCAATATTCAAAACGACGCGTTTTACCTATATATATTGTATGCTCATATTATATTCATATACATTATACACATCCCGCTGTAAGACTATCATGTATCGTATACGGCCGCCGGTCATCGTCCTCTTTTGTGACGGTTTCACGATCTGATTAATAATAATAATAATGAAAAAAATAGTACATCTATAGACAAGAGACACATTTAATACAAAATATCAACCCAAATTCTTAATATATATAATATGGTTATCTGATTATGCGTATGAATATTAATTGGTGTCGAAAAAACAGCATCAGCGGTATACGTATAACTGAAATTTGTGGCGGTGTGTATAACTGAAATTTGTGGCGGTGTTCTTTAGTTTAATTAGAAGTTCAATAACTAGCAACGTTTCGATAAATCTCGCCCTCAGTAATGGAATTTCAGGTTTAATAAAAAAAAAAAAAAAAGAAAAAAACCAGTTTTGTCATTTTACATGAGAACAGTCGGGTTCGGTCACAATTACCCGCGAAATTTTGCATATATAGGTATGTAATATGATAAATATAAATATTTTAACGTCGATGGCGATATAAAGAATAAATCTACATTAAAGCCAGTTTGCAATTTTTTTCTTTATCCCCAGTGTACTACTTCGTGTTGGAGCGTGTATTAAAAGTTAAAATCATATTTGATTAGTTATCGCCCGTAGAGAGTAATTTCCAATACGAAAATGTGTATACTATTCTCGTCTCGTATATATCTATATATTATATTGGTAACGATGCTTCAATAACTCTCAATTTGGTCATTACTTATATTAGTTATTATTATAATTTCTTAATAATATACCTATAAAAATATATAGTACAACTACAGTTCAATTATATTATTCAAGTGTAGTATAATATGATTTATAAACACGATGATGTATATATTTTACGAAAAAAAAAATTGTTTGAAAATGAATAATTATTTCACGAAACCAATAATTATTCATATTAATACAAAACCTGCACTTTCAGATAGGAGTGTAAGACACCATTTATATTTTGGTTTTGTGTTTAAATTTAATTAAATGCTTATATGGAGCGTATATTATGTGTTTTTTTATTTAGGATATGCTACAAATAGTAGCTTTAAACAGGTTTACGTGGTGTATAATGAAATATAGTTCTATGTAAAATTTTTTTCACAGGCAAATGTCAAACGATTACTCTCTTGTCGACTTCCCAAAATTCTCCTATCTATGATTTTTCTAAAAAATCTTAATTTTAATTATTTTTAAACAATATCAAAGGCTCGAAATACGCACTATAGCATTGTACTTATGCTTAAAAATTATAATAGTATTTTTCATGTTTATATTAAAAGTTAAACGTAAATCGTTATTCGTGACGTGTTTGAATAATATTAGTATTACCGGTATAGAGAAACAAATTTATTTAAAATACATTGATACCGATCTATATTTGCATATAATAAACGCGTATACGGTCCTAGGTCCTAGTATACATTATATTATTAAATAGGTAATAGTTCTAATCTATATATTAATCTGTTATTACGTAATAATGTATTATGCAGGATACAGATTATTATTATTTCTTGCCTTCTTGGTCGAAACCGATCTATCGGGTTAATGACTGGATGTCAATAAATTTAATTTAAAATTCGATACAATAATTCAAAATTAGAGAGTTCGTATATTTTAATGTTTGTATGATAGTGTAATCGGAACGGGATTCAAAGATTCGAAAAGGGTTCTAATGAGTAATGGACTTCCTGTGATATAGGTATTATTATTATTCGTTTATAATGTTATACGCGTACGTTTAGGCATTACATTACAAATGTGGTGCACGTTTTTTACGTATAGATTTTCGTCAACAAATAAAAAAAACATTACTAAAAATGTAAATAGACAATGCTCCTTGTATTATGTACGACGTGTAACGATTAATAAAGCGGCGTGTGTATACCGTTGAACTAACTTCCGGTCAAATAATCTAGAAATTGAAAATCTAAACCATGCAATATAATATAATACTAGCTATAGTATACATAAACAATTCGATGCGTTTTCATTACGATTTAACCAACCCGAAATATTAAACGAAATTTAATAGATTCTTTGGTCATTTCATAATATAATATAAATAGTTGCTTATACTGTTAGGTATACTACGAGTATATTACTATTATACAATATATTAATGACGTTTAAAAACAGTTAGATTAAATATTATGTTTTTAAATTTATTAACGTTTTATATTTTTCTTAACTGTTATTAAACTTCTAAAAATCGTATTACTTGAATAACAAAAATGTTTGTTCTTTTATTATAATACATTTTACCCATTTATAGCTTTAAAAATGGGAGGTATAAAACAAATAAATCCCATATAACCTGCAGTACGAAAGTCATTAAAGTATTTTACTTCAAATCTGATCTGTCCCAATTTAGCTCAATCATTAAAATTTCTAGTGGTTGAATTAACTACTCTCGCGCAGCGTTTTGTGTATGTTTAAACAGCTAATTTAATTCACCGCTATTGAATAAATTATTTATTGATATCCGCATTGTCAAATTAATGAATTTAACGGTAATTATGACGAGTCGCTATTTTTAAACATAAAGCATATTTTTTATTATTTCAAATTGAAGATGTCTTAGTTCAAAAAACAACTTGAGGTATTCTCCCATAAATAAATATTTACCTAGAACATTGTAAATGATATGTTACAAATAAAAATTTATTATATTTTTATCTTCATTTAAACACGTTTTTTTTTCTACCTAACTAATTATTTAATTTAAATAATACACTTTTATTTTACTTTGAGCTAGTGAATAAAATATGAAAGAAGTTTTTGCTGGTTAAAACATAGTTTGTTTAACATATTATTATGGTATATTGCAGGTTAGATTATAGATTTGTTAGGTAAAATGGTTAGTCAAATTTTAACCTGAATGTAACTGGAATCTAATACTAAATGTTAATAATTTTAAAACTATTTTTACAACGCGTTACTTCGATTTATAAAATGTATGTACATTATAATTTGTATAGTCAACTATATTTAGATCTATACGTTCATTTAATTGGTAGGTTCGCTGGTAATGCGCATGCAGGTGCGGTACATGATTTGCCATTGCCGGGTTTCGTCATTGTTGAACCACATACCAAAACTGACTAATATTAACTTTTTAATGACTATAAGTTATTATAATTAGTCATTAGGGGAGTGGCAAATAAAAGTTTAAGAAAATATAACTAACTTTTATCTTTACTCTGTTAATTTATCTCTGCAAGTTAACTTTTACTTGCATATTTTTAAACATAACTTGCAGTAGCTAATTGGAAATAATCTTTTTATTTGCCTGTTTTAATCTGATGTCTGTAATTAAATAATATAACGCATCAACGTTATTGTCTCTATTAGTGTATTATGTTTGAATGCAATTGAAATCTTCAGCAACGAATATAGACGACTTCCGAGACTGTGCATATTATTATAGAGGGTCTAACTAAAATAAAAACCTACAAATATAATACAAAACTCATATCGTCGTATAACTGCGTACCCTAAAAGGTCAGACAAATCGTACATTTTGCCTATCCGGCCTGTTATTGCTGCAGCACCAACTCCTGTGTCACAAGATGCGATATGCGTAGTATTGCGTACCTACCTCTTTTTTCGACGACACTTCTCGGCGGTTAATTATCGCCAAAAACTAAAAAAAAATATATTTTGCGTTTTAAACGGTTTTTCGTATACCTACTTTCCTCAAATATTGGCTGCGAAAAGAAGTTATACTCGTGCTACACTCCATTGGCACACCGCGCATCGGGCGGATGGTGTCGTGCTTTATACGCGTTTAATGAATGTCTCTGTCTCCGAGTGTATAGAAATAGAATAAAAAAAAAAACAAAACAAAACGTGTGTGTGTGTCTACTTGTAACGGTGTGCAGCGTTTGATGAAACCGCTCTCCGGATGCATACACATTACACACGCGCGTGCGCGATCGCAGCCTGCAGTATTACAAATCTTTTTCTGCCGTTTATAATACATATAATAATAGTTCGTATATATGAGCGCGCACGGCCCCGTATTAATTAGTATATATCATATACATTATACATGTATATACAATGATAGGTACGTTCGCGCATTCCCTCGCGGTGGCCTAGTTTCTTAATGAAAATAGCGACGACGTAGGTACCTAAATGAAAAAAAAACGCCGTGTACGACCCTCGCGCGTGTAATGTTTATAATGATACTTTGCGGCGTGCAATACACACACATATGTAATAATAATAATTGTATTTATATATATACAGAATAAAGATGTATGCTTATGATATAGGAGACCCTCCTAAGGATTGAGTGTGATAGTGTGTTTATTTATCAGAGTGATTCTTGTACATCGCACAGAACACTATAGTAGATATTCCCTTATTGAGATATATAATCTTTTATTTTCCCATATGAGGAACCGGGCTACCGCAAGGACCAAAGTTGATACACTATGCTAAAATTGCAGTTATTTAACTAATAATTAAATAAAAAACTTTTACGCGGTCTACATAAGTAGATAGCTATATTACATTTTTACCTATAGCTTGTATATGTAACTGACGGGCCTCTTCTTTGTTATTTTTCAATACTTATTAGCTGATAAGCAGATTATGACATCCCCCGACACCATTTATGACCTTCCTACAAAACTATTCATGATTTTCAGCATAATACTTATCTAATTGAGTAACTTTAAACAGTCATGTAAGAAAATGTTGTTTGTTCAGATCATATAAGAATTACTCTGAATTACATTGGGCGTAGGTATATATATAACTATATGCGAATATAATATTGGTTGTCAAATCGCAGTCAAGGCGCAAATAGATCGTTGCAGCCGTTGGCCGCAAGCCGGAGTATGCTCGGTGTCCACGGGACGTCCTAGCCTCAGAACCCCCAATGAAAGAGTTATAATAAGGAAAAAAAGCATTATGTATCGCCGTTGTATGTGTGACAATTGCATATTATAATAATCGCGTGTACCGTATAGTCAAACCACAGCCGCCATGGGTCCTAGTCGACTTTTTTTACGGTCCTCGTCCTTTATATAATCCTCCCTAATGTGTACCTATATGTATACGGCTATACCTAATAATGCGACGATCTAAATTTCGAATCGAACGTGACCGAATTCTCCACGTGCATATAAGGCCAAGAGTATTATGATATTATGTATGCACGTAGTGTAAATTGACACAGAAATAATAAACAGTTTGATTTGGCCGAGTTCAGACACCGCGTCGAATTAATATAATATACCTTATACACAATCGTCGTCAATATACTATACAGGTATATATTATATTATAGCGATCGAGCTATACGCACGACGCGTATTAATTCGACTTTATTTTTTATTCCTAATAATTTTCACCTTATTAATATACCGTTGACAGCTCCGTAGTCACTTTAATATATTATAGCCGTTAATCATAAATCTGCGGTTTGCATTTCAATATATTTTGCGATTTCGGCGCGGAATGAGATAAGGATATATTTTGAAGTTTGTAAACGAATGCTAATACAGTTATTATAGTTAATATAGGTATACGAATATGATAAGTACAGTGAGGTTGTTTAATATTTAATATTGTCTATTTATTATTATTTCAATGTTCATTATAATATATATATCGATATCATTTTAAGGTTGTATTTACGTTGCTTCGAGGTGAGTGTCGTTAAAGTAAACCTTTATCACGACATTCGTATTTACTATTTCATAGAAGTCGGATCGTTATTGTTGTTTATTATATTATGTACAATTTCATTATCGTGTTACCATTATTTCCATATCATAATATTATTATGTCTGTAATATTTCGTCATTATATTATTATAAAAGTGTCCTTCGCCCATAGGGAATAAACTTCTTATTGTATCCGTTGAAAGTATATTAAATATTGAATGTGGCCAAGCAAAAAATATGTTAAAAGTACCTAGCCCTACCTAGGTAATTACTGACTGCAAAGGAATTTGATGCTAGTCAGGGCCGTTTGAATTCCTTTTTTGACAATATTGGTTTAGGACGTATATTATTATCACATGAAACGTGGACCGAAACTAATAAATAAACACGAAGACGGCTTGTAATTATTTTTTTCTTTTACTGTGTAGCATTGCTCATTAAATATCCCATATTGTACCCGTTAATGACCTATCATTATACGTAATGTATACGAGTGTGCTTAAAAATATAAAAATAAATACCTTATTATAATACCTACCTTATATACGTATACATCTCCGAGAAGAATATTGACATGGCCATGTTGGCAGTTGACATATTGTGACAAAACGAAAAGAACTGCACTGCGAAGATATTATATTCAATACGTATATTATAATACGTACTTAATATTTACTTACATTGTAGGTTTTTTTCAAACACTATATAAAAATGGTTTTTGGACACCACAGTGCTACCAAACAGGTGCACTCTCGCTCACGAATAGATATTTAGAGGAGAGAATAATAGAAAGAAATCCATGCCGGTGAAGAATATCGTTTGGGTATTATTTTTTTCAAACGACGATTATTATTATTACGTCTGAAGAGAATTCTTCAACATATTACGTATGTTCGTGTATATTTAAGACTATACGAATGTATAATATACTGTTTATAGGGGTCGGCCGGGTGGTGCAGTCCATAAATATACAATTCAATCCCTTGCGAACGAAAGGGATTCGTTGAAGTATAAAAAAAAAACAACTTCGTTTTATCCTGTCGAGTGATTTTTATGCCAGCTATTGAACAACATTCTTATATTTTATTATAAATCATCGAAAATAAACCCGCTGTGATGAGTACATAATAATATTAAGCACCTATATATAATGCGTATACGCCTTTTCGAATATTATTACCTCCTGACGTACTGGTATCTCTAGCGCTGCTTATTCTATATATAATATATATATA